>VMDO01008386.1:0-33688 GCA_007922755.1 Pedetes capensis
CTTGAAATGTCTTTTTTGATGATGAATGCAACCCCATTTCTCTTTAGTTTATCATTCCCAGCATAGTAGACCATATGATTGTCTGACTCAAAATGGCCTATGCCAGTCCATTTTAGCTCACTGATGCCTAGAATGTCAATGTTTATGTGCTCCATTTCTCTTTTAACAATTTCTAATTTGCCTAGATTCATACTACATATATTCCTTGTTCCAATTATTAATGGATATTTACAGTTGTTTCTCCTCATTTTGAGTAGTGCCACATCATCAAGTTGAGCACCCTGGGGTTTTACTCCATTTCCGTCATTACGGTAGACTCTACTTGGAGGAGGCAACTCTTCCCCAGTAGTCTTTTGAGTGCCTTCCAACCTGGAGGGCTCATTTTCTGGCACTATATCTGACAGTGTTTCTTTGCTATTCATAAGGTTTTCAATAGCTAGTTGTTTCGGGAGTGGTTCGCCAGGTCCTATTCCCTAGTCTGTCTTATTCTGGAAGCTCAGCTGAAAACCTGTCCAACATAGGTAACCTTGCTAATATCTGAGGTACCAATGGCATAGCTCTCAGCCTCATCACAACACACAAGCCCCCACAGTGCGGCAAACTGACAAACATATGGGGGAACTAAACTTTACTGTTATTGAAATACTAATTAGTGATACAAAGAGGGGGGCCTGCCTTTTGAAGATAAATACTTATTTTACACTGAAAAAATTCTGAAACCATTTTCAGTAAGATAATGCATTCACTGGCTGAGGAAAGAGAAATGAAATACCACTAAATATTTAGCTATTTAAATGAGTATTGTTTTATTATACACAATAAAAGCCATAGATATTTAAAAACAGTATCATACATGTGGGAATAGTTATAGCAACATATTGTCGTTGTTGTTAATATTTAGTGTGAGTATGGATAAAAAAATGCCTGGGAGAAACTCTGCAGATCTCAATAGTCCAATGCCCACAGTAAAGGAACAATCAATATAGTCTTTATAGAACTTCAGTGTGCAACACCTCATTCTTCCACTATGAGATCAACTTCCAAGGTTTTTTTCTGTTTTTTCCTATCATGAAGGCTTTCTTTTCATTACTATCATCCACAATTTCTTGGAAAGAATCATATAAGGATATTAGAAAAAGAATAATGAAAATAATTTATAAAATCTAGCAAAGTGATCATCAAAGTAAAGCTATAATTGGGAAAATCAGATTATTATTTGAAGAGAAGCTTAAATTTTTCTCAGATAGACTTTATTGACTTGAACTTACAGAATGAGTTGAACATAGCTCTCTAACTAGTGAACTGAACATATAGAGGCCATATTAGCAAGTAATATAGATAGATAGATAGATAGACAGATAGATAGATATAGATAATAGATATAGATAAACTTATCTGATCCAACAGAGGAACTCTAAAATATTCTCCATTTCACTTAGATCTTAGTAAGGATAAATCCAACATTAACTAACATGTTTCCTGAGCTGCATATCTTTTTATGATTTTACCTTTCGATCCACAAAAAAACTTGATAACATTATATTTCGATAAGACTGGAAACTTGTAGATTGTATTAATAAACTTTCCCTTACTATAATGAAATACTGAAGCAGCTACCTTTATGAAGAGAAAGGATTCATTCAGCTCACAGTGTTGGAGGCTCATAGACATATTCCTGGAATTGACTCAGTTCTTGGCTGTGTCACATCATTGTATAGTGCTTCAAGGCAGAGGCACAGATCATAGAAAGTAAATGGTTATACCTCAAGCTAGAGCACACAGAGCACAGGGCCAAATTCAGTCTTATAAGGCAGTCCTCTCATAAGAACTTCAATGAATCCCATGAATATGACCTTCCAAGCACATTTTCCCAAAGACCCAAGAAGCTTCCATGAGGCCCCATTGTCTAAAGTTTCTACCATCTCTCAATAGTATCACCCTGAGACTAAAGGTTTATCATATAATCTTTTCAGAGACAGTGAACTTCTAAACCATTGTTATAGTTGTTAAATTTTGATGAGTCAGGTCCCACTCATAGTAACTCTAGGTACAACAAAATGAAACACTTCTGATTCTGGGCCAGGAACATGATCTTATTTATGTTTAAGCACATTGTTGCAGACACTGTGTCAATACATCTAGTTGAGGGTTTTTCTTTTCTTCACTGACCTGCCACTCCCCCAAACAAGATGTCCTTCTCCAGGGATTGGTTCCTCCTGAATACATGTCCAAAAAATGTCAGACATTAGTCATCTTTGCTTCCAGGGATCACTCTGGTTGCACTTCTTCTAGGACAGATCTGTTGGTTCTTTGGGCAGTCCACAGTATATTTAACATTTGTCTCCAGCACCATAATTCAAAAGCACCAATTCTTCTCCTGTCTCCCTTATTCATTCTCCAGCTTTCACAACCATATGACACAACTGAAATTATGGCATTTGTCAAGTGCACCTTTGTCTTCAATGTAACATCTTTACTTTTCAACATTTTGAAGAGGCCTTTTGCAACAGCTTTTCCCAGTTCAATGTATCTATTGATTTCTTAACTGCTGCTTCTACAGGTATTGATTGTAGAATCTAGTAAAGCAAAATTGTGGACAACCTCAGTCTTTTCTCCATTTATCATATAATTGCTTACTGACTCAGGTTTAAGGATATTTGTTTTGTTTATGTGGAGGTGCAATCTATATTGAAGGCTGTGTTCTTTGATCTTCACCAGTAAATGTTTCAAGTCCTCTTCACTTTCAGCAAGTAGCGTTGTGTTATCTATATAATGCAGGTTGTTAATGAGTCTTCTTCCAATCGTGATGCTGCATTCTTCTTCAAGTCCAGATTCTTGGATTATTTGCTCAGCATAGAGATAGTGGTAAGATACAGTGAAAGGATATCACTGTGATGCATGCCTTTCTCCACTTTAAACCAGGCAGTGTTTCCTTGCTCTGTTCAAATGTCTTCCTCCTGGTCCATGTACAGATTCCTTATGAGTAAAATTAAATGCTCTGATATTCCCATTCTTTGCAGTGTTATCCATAATTTGTTATGATCCACACAGTCAAAATGCCATGGTATAGTCAATGAAACATAGGCATCTTTCAGGTACTCTCTGCTTTCAGCTAATATCCACCTGACCTCAGCAACCACGTCCCTGGTTCCATATTTTCATGTTAATCTAGCTTGATTTCCCAGCAGTTCTCTGTCTATATACTGCTGCAGTTTCTTTTGATTGATATTTAGCAAATTTTGCTTATGTGTAATATCATTCAATAGTTTCCACATTCAGTTGGATTCCTTTTCTTGAGAATAGGCAAAAATATGGATCTCTTTCAGTCAGTTGGTCAGGTAGCTGTTTACAAAATCTTCACCATATGAAGTAATGGAGCCCAAATTAAAACTTGGCCATGTGATGCTACAGGCCTTACAGTAGTCTGCCCCTCTCCTTTTTTCTTGTTAATGAATTATTTTTATTTAGTGGACCCAACTCAACGGCATCTAACAACAACAACAACATTACAAACAAGTTACCAAACAAGTTAGCACCTTTCATGCTGCATCTATTTGTTGAAACATCTCAACTGATATTCCATCAATTCCTAGAGCCTTGTATTTTACCGATACCTTCAAGGCAGCTTCCTCTTCTTCTTTCAGTGCCATTGGTTCCTGATTATATGCAACCTTTTGAAATGGTTGATTATCCACCAATACTTTTTGGTATAATGACTCTGTGTACTCCTTCTATCTTCTTTGATGTTTCCTGTGTCATTTAATATTTTTCCTGTAGAATGCTTCACTATTGCCACTCAAAGCTTGAATATTTTTTCTTCAATTCCTTGTGCTTGAGAAAAATGAGCATGTTCTTCCCTTTTTGTTTTCTATCTCCAGCTCTTTGTACATGTCATTATAATATATTTGATTTTGTCTTCTTGAGCTGCCCTTTGAAATCTTCCGTTCCTTAACTTTATCATGTCTTCCTTTTGCTTTCACTGCTAATGTTCAAGGGCAAGTTTAAGAGTCACTTTTCACATGTAATTTGGTCTTTTCTTTTTTCCTGTCTTTTAAATAACCTTTGTTTTACTCACGAATAATGACTTTGATGTCATGCCACAACTTGTCTACTATTACTAATGTCTAACACATTAAATCTCTTCCTCAGGTGGTCTCTGAACACAGGTAGGATATACTCAAGGTCTGCTCCCAAAACAACTAGCCATTAAAATCCTTATAAATAGCAGAGAAATACTGTCAGATATAGTGCCAGAAAAGAAGCCTTCCCTCCAAGGTTGGAAGGCACTCAAAACAGTACCAGAGAAGAGTTGCCTACTCAAAGTAGGGTCTATTTGAATGATAGAAATGAAGCCAAGCCTCAGGGAACTCCATTTCTGTTGTGGCATGACTCAAAATGAGGAACAACTGTAAATATCCATTAATAATGGGAATATAGAATGTATGTAGTATCAGTCTAGGAAAATTAGAAATTGTCAAAAGGGAAATGGGGCACATAAGTGTAGACATCCTAGGCATCAGTGCGTTAAAATGGACAGGCATGAGCCATTTTGAAACAGAAAATCATATGGTCTATTATGCTAGGAATAACAAATTAAAGAGAAATAAGGTTGCATTCATCATCAAACAAGACACCTCAGGATCTGCCCTGAAGTACAATGTCATCAATGATAGAATAATATCCATATGCCTACAAAGAATGCCAGTTAATATGAATATTATTCCAATTTACACACCAACCACTAAGGTCACCAATGAACATAGGGAAGATTTTTACCATCTCCTGCAATCTGAAATACAGCCAACATGCAATCAGCATGTACTGATAATTACTGGTGACTAGAATGTAAAAGTTAGAAACAAAGAAGAAGGTTGAGTAGGTAGAAAATATGGCCTTGGTGACAGAAATAATGCTGAAGATCACATGATAGAATTTTGCTATTTCTAAGCAATAGCAGAGGTTAAAGAAGGTAACCAATTTGAATAAGGTTATTTAAGGATTGTATAGCTGGTAAGTAATGGAGCCCAAATTAAAACTTGGCCATGTGATGCTACAGGCCTTACAGTAGTCTGCCCCTCTCCTTTTTTCTTGTTAATGAATTGTTTTTATTTAGTGGACCCAACTCAATGGCATCTAACAACAACAACAACATTACAAAGGATATTGGGGATATATACATATATATTCTTTTACATAGTTGATAAAAGAATAATGTGTTGAGAAAATCACTTAAAGCCATATTAAAATCTCTGTTTTGCGATATGTGTTTTACTTCTCTATGCTCTCAGAACTTTTTCTTTGTCTTTGACTTTTGATAGTTTGATTATATGTGTCTTAGTGAATTCCTTTCTGGGATAAATTTTATTGAAGACTTCTATACTTCCTGTATCTGGATATTGAATATTTTTGCAGATTGTTGTTGTTAGGTACCATTGAGTTGGTTCTGACTCATGGTAACCCAATGTACAACAGAATGAAATGCTCCCCGACATTGTGCCATGCCTGGCACTATGTCAGTGCTTCTCTGCTATGCATATGGTTTTCTATGGCTGATTGTTTTGGGAGGCGGCTACCTTGTCCTTCTCCCAAGTCTACACTGACCAGTATTTCTTGATGGTTTCCTATCCAGGTACTGATCAGGCCTGACCCTGCTTAGCTTCCAAGATCTGATGGAATTGGATGCCAGGGTGGTATGGCTGTGGCTTTCACAGATTAGGGACATTTTTTAACCACCATTTTTTCAAATATTACTTTCTGGCCCCTTTTTTTCTTTCTTCTCCTTCTTGAATTCATATTATGTACACATTTCATCTTTTCATGGTGTCCTATACTTCCTTGAGGTTTTATTCATTCATTTTTGTTTGTTTGTTTTGTTTCTCTAATTAAATAATGTCAAGGGTGTGTCTTCAACCTCACTGGTTCTTTCTTCAGCTTGATCAAGTCTGTTATTGAAGCTTTCTATAGCATTTTTTCATTGAGTCATGATATTCACTTCTGTTGTTGCTGTTCACTTCTAAGATTTCTTTTTGTTTTTCTTTAGACTATTCTTTCCATTCCTTTGTCAAACTTCTTATTTTGTTCATGTATTGTTTTCCAAGTTTCATTTAATTTTTCATCCAAGTATACTTGTAGTTCACTGAACTTCCTTAGCAGGATTGTTCTGAATTGTTTTTCTGTCATTTCATACATCTATCTTACTTTGGAGTCTATTGCTGGAGACTCGTTAGTTTCTTTTAGACATATCATGATTTCCTGACACTTTGTAATCCTTGGATGCTTGCATTAGTGTCCGTGAAGTTAAACAGACAGCCATCTCTTCTGACTTTTATGGGTCTTCTTTGCCAAGGATAGACATTTCTATTTATATTAGCCTGAAATTCTGGATGGATCAGCTGGAGAGATCCTTGAGTCTGAAGAGTTTACTTTCCATTTCTCTAGATGACTGGACTACTGCCTTTGCTCTGAGTTTGAGTGGGACAACTGTTGGGGTACCGCTTGCTAACGAGGCCACTGGTTAAACTCCGTGATCAGCCTCAGCTGCTTGATGGTCACTGCAATTACAATTAGATTGGGCCAGGCGATTGGGTATATTGTCTGGCCAAGGGTACTGTTATATGAATTAAGGAATAGGACAGGGTTGCAGGAGGGGCCCTACACTTAGATGGAATTGTTGATCAGGCTGGATAGCAGTTGTTTTGCTCAGTAGAAAATCATGATGGATGTTTGCCTCCATGGATGCCATAGGTCTTAGTGTGATTTTTTTAGGCTGAGCTGAGCATTGTTTTAATTTCCAGCTGTGGAAATTAAAGATCTAGTGCCTGATTTTGCCAAAATTTGCTAGGGGTGGTCATCTCCCTCCCTGATGGGTTCTTGGTATGGGCTTAAAGGTCACAGGGAGCACTGATTAAACCCTTGGGTGGGGAACAGCTAGTTCCTTGGAAAAGCAGTAGTGACTAATGCAGCACGGTACTGGCATAAAAATATACTCATCAACTAAGGGGGGAGAATATAATGCCCATTATGAACCCACAAGTTATAGTCAATTGATTTGTAACAAACCCGCTAAGTACCATGTAAGATAAATAAGTTTCTTTCATAACTCATGCTAGAAAAACTAGATATCTATATGTAAAACAAGGAAATTGGACCCTTATCTCACACAATATACAAAAATCAACTAAAAAATGGATGAAAAACTTAAAAATAAGGCCTGAAACTGTGTAATTCCTGGGGAAAAAAAAAACATGCAAGGAACTGTGAGATTAATTTGGCTAAATTCTAAAAATTTAACCCCAAAAGTACAAACAACAAAAAAGGAAATAGGCAATGGGATTACATCAAAATGAAAAGCTTTTGCACACCCAAGGTAACAAGTAAAAAAACGAAGAGACAATAAACTGTATTTGGAGGAAGCATTTGTAAACCATACATCTGATAAGGATTTGATGTCCAAAACATATGAAGAACTCAAACAGTTCTATGAAAAGAAAATAATCTGATTATATACAGATAAGGAACCTAAATAGACATTCTCAAAACGAGACATAGAAATGGACAACAAATATATAAAAAAATACTTAACTTCACTAGTCACTAGGAAAATGAAAATATAAACCACAATGAGTCACCACTTCACACCTGTTCGAATGGCTGCTTTCAAAAAAAACCTAAAGATAACAAGTGTTGGAGAAGATGTGGAGGAAAAGGAAACCTGTATACATTATTGGCAGGGACATTAATATAGTCATTCTAGAAAATAGTAAATAGATTCTTCCAAAAACTGTAATAGTACTATCAGATGAACCAGCCATCCTAATTTTGGTCATATACCAAAAGGAAAAGAAATTGATACAGCAAAGAGACATCTTCACTTGCAGGCTTATTGCAGCACTTTTCGCAATAACTAAGGTATGCCACCAACCTAAGTGTCCATCAACAGATGAATATATAAAGAAAATTGTGGAACATAAACACATTGGAATACTACTCAGCCTTAAAAATGAAAGAAATTTTGTCATTTAAGACAGCATGGCTGGACTTAGAGAACATTGTGCTAAGTGAAATAATCCAGGCACACACACAAAAAGACCACTGCATGATCTCACTTATATGTCAATCTAAACAACAGACTCAAAGAAGCTGAGAGAAGAACGATAGGTATAGAAGCTGGAGAGCTGGGGAGGGGAGGAGAGAAGATAGTCAGAGTACAAAGTCTTAGAAAGAAGGGTGTTGTTGTTGTTGTTGTTGTTAGGTGCCCTTGAGTCGGTATCTGACTCATAGCGACCTTCATAGGGTTTTCAATGGCTGACTGTTTCGGGATTGCCTTGGGAGTGGGTTGCCAGGCCCTTCTCCCATTTTTGCAGTACTGGGAATTGAACTCGGGACCTCAGAGACTGCAGTGCAGTGCTCTACCAACTGAGCCAAATCCCAGCCCCTAGGTAGAAGGGTAATATCTTTTAATTTGAAATATAATGAGTAATGTGGTGAATATAGTAAATAATGTATATTTTTAAATCACTAAGAGCACATTTTAAAGAGTTGTACCACACAAATAGCCTGCAGCCATAGCCCTGTGGCATCCAATCCCGTCAGATCTCAGAAGGTAAGCAGGGTCTGCCCTGGTTAGTACTTGGATGGGAGACCGCCTGGGAACACCAGAAGCTGTAGGCTTGGGAGAAGGACCTGGCAACCCCCTCCCAAAAATCAATCTGCCATTGAAAACCCTATGAACAGCAGAGAAGCACTGACAATAGTGTTTCCCCTGTTGTACAGAGGGTTGCTATGAGTCGGATACTGACTCGACCGCACCTAACAACAACAACAACCACACAAATAAAGATTTGAGGTCATAAGTATGTTAACCAGGTTTATTTATTATTTCATGCTGTATTTATAAATCAACATGAATTTTGCACTTCACAAATATGTCACTGCAATTTGTCAGTTTATAAATATGGCTAAAGAAGAATATCTTTCATTTTTCAGAAGACAGAATAACTATTTTTTTCAATTTTACCTTATTTAACTGAACATACTCTTTCAACTGATACAAAGATTTTAAATCAATTAGATAAGTTATCTTCACATTTAGAGGAAACAAAAATAAGAAGGGATGATTGATGTGACACCTGAAACTCAGCCAAGTGTCATTTTCTGGCTTCAAATGCATGTCATTTCGTGTGTGTAAGTCACTATTCCAACTAATGTGATTATGAATAATGTCTAGCCAGACCTCACATGACTCCAGGTAAATGCTCAGTGAAGCCCACATTGGAAGACCTAAGGCTTCTAGTGGCTAGGAAAGGCGGAAGGGCCCTTTGAGAAGAGGAGGAGGTGCCGTCTCCCCAGCCACTACCAGCCCTTTCATAGGTCCCAGGACAAGCACAGCACAGCCCTGCTGCTCCCAGATCTGAGGGGCCTCCCAGACTGACCCCCTTTCAGAAGTCATGAGATGCGCCCACGAGACTTGCCCATGACATTTGCTGGTGCTCACAAGGCTATGCCTCTTGGGTCCTCGGCAAATGTCTTGTGAGCTGCTGAACCGCCGATTGTCTCTGGACGCACAGAACATCATGGAGGAAAAGATCTTGGGACAATTTTCTGAAAGCCAGTGTCTATGTTCTTCCTTTTCCCTCTCACTCCTTCCCCTATCAATATCAATAATAACCTTTGCCTTTTTGTACCTTGAGGATTTGAAATTCCTCTATCAAACCTAGCATGTTATGCAGAATGTCTCCTTATAATAAAGCCCACAATTTAAGAACATCTTTAAAGAATCACCAGTTTTGGAAGGAGAAATAAGTGGCTTTTTCCCATAATACTGAACCTGGGGGAGCGGAGGAAATTTGGTTTGTACTCCTCCATCCGTTTGTCAGCCGGATTCCTCAGATTCTCACGTCCATTTGCAGATATTGTTGCTTTCTGTTTAGTGAACTCATCAGCATAATACTGCCTTCCTGTTCTCCCCAGAGGGGCCAGGTGGCCGAGACACCTGTCCTTGCTCGGAGCCTGCTAGGCTTGGCAGTCCCTCCACACCTCACAGATGGCTAGAAACACAAGGAGATGCCTTTTGCAGGTGTAGCTCTCCACCTCTTCTCTGAATATTTTCTTCTCTGGAGAGATGAGATTTTCTTGTTAATTTTCCCCCAAAATCATTCTGTATGGGAAATTTGAGCATTCTCCAAAATTTGTCCTTTCTGTAGTATTTTTTAGATATAAGCAAAAGTGTACTTTAAATTTAAAATCTTTTTTCAAGCATTGCCGCTAGCTTTAATGTTCCATTAAAAATGAGATTTTCCCATTTTCCTCTCCCAACAGGTTATGCTCATAACTGTCTAATATTTTCAGGCCTCATATTATATGGTATCTGTTTTAATTGCACTATTGATTTGCCCATTCCATTTGAATATGAAATCCATTATCTTTTCATGATATGCTCAATTATCTGATTCCTCTTGAAATCTCTCCCTCCAAGAAAATTATTCTGATTATTATAGACATGACATTACTTTGATTGCACTTAACATTGTATAGAGCCAGCTTTGCATAGTACCAATATATAGCACAATTTTTACATGGCATAACTATAAGTACAATCTTAAAATTGTTTCATATATGTATATCTTGAGTACCAAAATAAACTCTAAGTTCCTCTAAGAATAATCCACATGTTTTTAATTTTGCTTAGTACCTGTTGAAACAGATGCTTAGTAGATATTTATCAAGGTAAATAACTCTTTGGTTTGTAAGTTACTCATAAATTTCTTATAAGATATCATAAAATTTTGGATCAATACAAATAGAAGAAATCATTTGACTGTATCATCACATAATAATTATTTTCCATTTAGTAAAAGAAATTCCTCAAAAAACTAAAAATAAAATTACCATATGATCCAGCTATTACACTCCTCAGTATATACCCAAAGGAATCTAAATATCTAAATCAGTGTACAACAGAGATACTTGCATACACATGTTTATTGTTGCACTATTCACAATAATCAAGTTAAGGAATTTGTGTAGGTGCCTACCAACAGATGAATGGAAAAAGAAAATATATATCTCACAATTTCATATATATATATGGAATGGAGTATTATTCAGCCATAAAGAAAATTGAAATTATGTCATTTGCAGAAAAACTGATGGAACTGGAGGTCATGTTAAGTAGAATAAGCCAGATTCAAAAAGAAAAATGTCACGTTTTCTCTCACATATGAAATGTAGATTTAAGAGAAAATAAGACATGAAAGCAAAAGAGGGACTATTGGGAAAGAAGAGGGGGACTAGCTATGGGGGAACAGGGAAAAGAGAAAGTAATGATGATGATAAAAGTAAATGATATATTTATTGTTGTTGTTATTAGGTGCCATTGAGTCAGTGTCCCACTCATAGTGACCCTATGTATCACAGGTGAAACACCATTGTCAGTGCTTCTCTGCTATTTATAGGGTTTTCAATGGCAGATTGTTTCTTGGGAGTGGGTTGCCAGGTCTTTCTCCCAAGTCTACAGCACCTGGTGTTCCCAGTACTAACTAGGCCCAACCCTGCTTAGCTTCCAAGATCTGACAGGATTGGATGCCACAGAGACATGGCTGCAGGCTTTGATATACTCATTCATATCAGAAAATGTCATAATGAAATCCATTATTTTATACAATGGATAAACACTACTAAATATTTTTTTAAAAAATATTACCTACATCTAATTTGTTTGGCAGTGAATCAAAATGATCTGTCTTACATCAGAAAAGAAGAGTCATCTTTAGTATAAAATGTGTTAGTATGAAATTGATGATCAAAAAGACATGGTGTTATATATTTCATTAAGGTTCTGTTTTGATGAGAATATAAAGAATACCCTATTTTATTTGTATTTATTTTTGTATTTTATTATATTTATATACAGATGTTTTATATTTATGAATATTATTTTTATATTTATATATGCTTTTAATATATGAAAAAAGTTGAAAATTTCCACTTAAACTTCACTAATGGTCATTTACTAACAAGAAAGTATATAGTATTGATCAGTTAAGAAGCAAGAATTATAATGGGAGCAACAACTGACAAATTACTCTGAAAATCAACCTTCTCAACATCTTTAAGACCCTAATTTATGTAGCAGAATTACACACAAATTACAACTGTATCAGTATGCAACTTCATGATAGAAAAAAGACTGAGGTTATCCAAGTTTTTGCTTTATTTGGTTCTATAATCAACACTGTGGAAACAGTAGTCAAGATATCAACGGATACATTGCATTGGGAGAAGCTGTTGCAAAAGACCTCTTTAAAGTGTTCAAAAGTAAAGATGTCACATTGAAGACAAAGGTGCATCTGACTAATGCCATGGTATTTTCAGTTGCTTCATATGCTTCTGAAAGCTGGACATTGAATAAGGGAGATAGGAAAAGAATTAATGCTTTTGAATTATGGTGTTGGAGATGAATATTGAATATACCATGGACTGCCAAAAGAACCAACAGATCTGTCCTAGAAGAAGGGTAACCAGAGTGCTCCTTGGGAGCAAGGATGGCTAGACTGCCTCTTAGGAATTTTATGCATGTAGTCAGGAGGGACCAATCCCTGGAGAAGGACGTCATGTTTGGGAGAGTACCAGGTCAATGAAAAAAAGGAAAACTCTCAACTAGATGTATTGACACAGTGTCTGCAACAATGGGCTTGAACATAAATAAGATCATGTGCCTGGCACAGAATCGGGGAGTGTTTTGTTCTGCTGTACATAGGGTCACTATGAATCACACTTGACTCCAAGGCACCTAACAACAATAGATGCTATGATGTCTTAAAGTTTTGCCTTTCCTAAAAATGTATTTGGTCTGGGGTTTAGCTCAGTAGGTAGAGTGCTGCTCTGTGCTCTCTGAGGTCCTGGGAGTGTTTCATTTTATTGTAATAGGATCACTGTGAGTTAGACCTGACTTGATGGCACCTAATACAATAATTACACATAAATCTAAAACTTGGATCGGGGTTCATCATTCACTATGATCCATAAAAGGACAAGTATCTGCAAAGTCATAACTGAAAAAATGACAATTACTTTAAGATAAAAATCCTTGAGAAAAATGTAAAGGTTTGAAGAAGTGGGAATATATAGAAGGAGGCATTCCATAAAACAGTATGTATTTGTGGAAATAATACTTTCTAAGATGTTGAGAATAAAATTGTTTTACCATGCAATGCCATAATTATTGACCTTGGTTATAAAATTATTACCTGTACATTTGGGAGTACATGTAACCATTTGCTACCTAGCATTATATATTTCTTAAGAAATCATTCTGTTGTTTCCTTCAAGATTTTTAAACTTTCCTCTGAAATTTTGCTTAAGGATAAAGCTAGCAATGTAAATATTTTCTCTGAGATAATTTTGAGGGCAAGTACATTTTGCATGCCCAAACAGTAGAGGTAGAAACAAAAATACATTTTCTTGAACCATATAATAAAGATTATTGACATGGAAATCAAGCAGACTTTTCTACTAATTGGCGCTGTGAGATTTTGTAACTATCTTAAACTCACACATTTTCTAAGCAAGAAATTTCCAAGACTGTGTTACATTAAGATATTCAACAACCGTTTTCAGATTTCCAAGTGTAGAATTCTGAGTTACTGACTTGCAGTGTTTGCTTTGACTTAGAGAAAGCATGATCTGTCTTGTTTAGTAGGAGATTTCTAGCGGACTTTAGATGTAGAATTGGTAGAGAAGAGATGGTCTACTATCCAAAACAGGAAAGAGTAGTGGACAGAGAGCTGCTTGTTATGACAATGAATGAAATTCTAACTTGGGTGGAAGTGAGCTCATAACCACATGATAATTTCCAGAGGGAAACACATAACACATAAATGCATACAAGTTTTACTACCTATTAATCAAAAGTTCCATAAATTTTATAAGTCAATGAAAGTATAACCAAATGTGAGTTTCATAGACATGTAATTATAAATCATGTTAAAAAGACTAGCACAGATGATGTGATTATTTGAAAACAGAGGAAAATATATTTGGCTTCCAGCCATAAGCTGAATTCTCAAAGGCAAGATAGGCAAATGCACTTGAAAAGTAGTATAGAGTATTAAATGTGAACAATTGGGAATTTCCTATCTTGAACTTCAGAGAATGCAGACATATTTCAAGATCTATTGAAATATTTCAGCATAATTCTATTATATTATATAACTTTTATAATTAGAATACACCCATATGTATATAGCATATTTCAAAAAATCTAGAAAACAAAAATCAGATAAAGGAATATTTTATTAAATTCTAGATAAAAATTCATTCTCTAATAGTACAGGAGGGCTGGGATTTAGCTCATTTGGTAGAGCGCTGTGCTGCCGTCTCTGAGGTCCCAAGTTCAATTCCCAGCACCGCAAAAGTGGGAGAAGGACCTGGCAATCCACTCCCAAGGCAATCCCAAAACAGTCAGCCATTGAAAACCCTATGAGGGTCGCTATGAGTCGATACCAACTCGACGGCAACTAACAAGAACAATAGTACAGGAAACTAGCATCACAGTATATCCTGTGCACTCTCCAATTCTGGGTGTATAGGCATGAGGTGGAATCACCATGCTATGCCATCTGTTTCTCTCACAACATCCCTCCAGTAGCACTATCTGATTTGGCACAAGCAAAGTCATGAGGCTCAGACTGTCTCTTGAAATTCATATTTACTCCCTTTGGAGATAAAGAGAAGAAAAAATGTTAACTCATGTTAACTCACCATTTCCTATCTTGAGAAAAATACTTTGGAATGAATCATTTTCCTCAATAGTTTCTTATGAGATCAAGTCAAACCTAGAAGGAATTTATAGGTAATGCAGTAAAAGCCTATCTCGTGATTACTTGCATTGTGTGCAGTAAAACCTTCAACTATGATTGTTAGAAGGAATAATTCTTTCCCACCACAACATAAGAGAACATTTCTAGTTGCAGAGTCTTTCATACTGAACAACCCTCTATTTTAATTTTTACATCTAAATGCATGAAGTCATTGGAAAGTGTCCTTTAAAGTTTTCTGTCTAATATGGAAACATTTATGTGACAGTATTAAATGTTTGTAATATTTTAATGAAAAATAGTGGACTATTTTGTCTATGTCCTCATTATTGGTGCATAAAGGCAAAGCATTGGTACATATAGTCACTTCCTGTCAAACACAGAGAGCAGGTGGATCTGTAGGTAGCTTTGTATAGTGCCACCTTCCGTGGCTAGGTACACAGTGGCCATGGGTCTATTCCCTGGAGTCAAGCCTGTCTGAATTGAAATTGCAAATATATCACTTTTCAGTGTAGGAAGTGGGCAAGATATCTTTCCTTTTTAAGCCTCAGTGTCCTCATCCATTCAATGGTGATATAAGAGTACAGGTGTCTTTGTGCCTTTGTCAGAATTAAATTAGACCCTCCACAGAACATGCGTACATTGAACTGGGTACACACAGTACTTCAAGTTGTCTTTGGCTCTTGCCAAAACAGGGCATACTCTCTGTTGAACAATCCCAAAAGCAAATAATGGAGGTATAATGGATTAAGGTTGTATTCAGGAGAAATCAGAAGCCAAGTATGTTTGAAAAAGTGAGAAGGAAAAGCCTGATGCTACATCTCAATCTTAGCATTTCAGGGTTAGAAATCTGCCTACATGTAGTTCATATCAAATCTTGTGTGGAAGTGAGCTCATTACCACATGATAATTTCCAGAGGGAAACACATAACACATAAATGCATAAAAGTTTTACTACATATTAATCAAAAAGTTCCATAAATTTTATGTCAATGAAAGTATAACCAAATGTGAGGTAATAGTTGCATAATGAAAATAGCAAATGCTGTATTACTCTGTACCCCACGAACATTTATCAATAAAGGAGAAAAAGATGAAGGTTTGCAGTTTGGTTAAATTGATGTCTTATTTTTTGCCCCTTCCAATCCCCATCATTTTGCCTATAGTGGAATTTCCATTGGTGACTGTGTTGGTGTCTTTTGTTCTCCATTGACTTGGTAAGATTTAAAGTCCTAAGCTTCAAGTTCAGGGTATTCTGCAACCTTCAGTATATCCTCAGACACTGTCTACCATGTTCTTTTATTGTATAATGCAATCCAGTGAAACAGAACTGTTTGAAGCCCTCTCAAATACCTCTAACTTTGCCATCAAAGAGCTTGTCTCACGAGTTTTGCTCTCCCTGGAAAGACATAGCTACTTATTTTTCAAGGTCTAATTCCCACCTCCACATTCCTATTCATTTTTCATGTCATCAGAGCAGTCATCTTTTACAGACTTTTACCCAACTTATTATTTGTCCTACAGCTTCCAATTTTTAAGTGGAATCATAAAAAGAAAATATATTTTGAATCAACACACACTTCATACTGACTCACACACACACACACACACACGCACACATTCCTTCATAAAAACTTTATGAAATGATGCTTATCCTCATTATTTGCAAAACCACTCTATCATGGTCAAGAAAAATTTACTAGGAAGAATTAAAAAAAAAGAGGAGGATTTATTTTGAAAAATAGAAAAGTTTGAAAACCAGGGAGGCCCATCCTTTGGCACAAAACGAAAGTGTACTCCAGAGGAACAAAGGGAGGATTTGGCTTCTATAGAGAAAATTCCTGCACTGATTCTCACTCTGGCATGCCTGCATAAATGAGGGGTGTGTGTGTGTGTGTGTGTGTGTGTGTGTGTGTGTGTGTGAAGTGTTCAGTCCTGATTGGTTGATCATTGATCACAGCTCACTGGTCAGGTCTGGTAGCAAAATGAGACCTTCTGGGCACTATTCATCTTGGCAGTTGAAAGAGGAATAAGCCCAAGGCAAGGGCCACAAAATTTAGTTGATTATCCCGGGAACCCAGAGTATGTGTTGGACATCCCCTTCAGCAAATGGCTACCAGGCTCTATCACGTATGTAGGCTCTGATAGCCACTTGGGACTCTTCTTGGAGCTCCTTTCCTTAAGTTCACACCTCTTTTCTGTCTGGCAAACATCCTGATTACAATCCACTAAAGACATTTAGTTGGTCTAAATTGTATCACCACCCGCATTTTGAAAAACACTCATCTATAGAACCTGTACGGGATGTCTATAGTAGTTACTGTGCACAGTCATTATGTTCCCAACCAGAATGAAAGCTGCTTGGGGATGATACTATGTGATACATCATAGAATATTTTATTGTGTCTAATCTGATTTTCATATACATATTTGTCCAATAAGTACTGCAAAAGAGAGAAAGAAGGAAGGAAGAAGAAACAAGGAAGGAAGGAAAATCTCTGGAGACCCTGATTATACTCAGAAATTAAGATTGTTACTATTTAAGAAGTCAACCGGTGGGGATCATTCAAGCTATTTATAGGTGAATTTTCCAATCTAAGTGATGTACTTCATTGAACAATTTCACCAAATTCAAAATAAAGTTAGAAATTAGTGTTGTATCATGGAATCTAGAAGTAAAAGAAAGATGTTGTTGTTGTTGTTAGGTGCCGTCAAGTCAGTATCCGACTCATAGCAACCCTCATAAGGTTTTCAATGGCAGACTGTTTTCGGGATTGCCTTGGGAGTGGATTGCCAGGTCCTTCTACCACTTTTGCGGTGCTGGGAATTGAACTTGGGACCTCAGAGACTGCAGCGCAGCGCTCTACCAACTGAGCAGAACAAAATGGCTCATAGAGAACAGACAACCTCACTCAGGCTCTGTGCCAGTTCCCTGCTGAATAGTGTGGGCTGGGCAGGGCAAGACCAAAGGTGTGAAGTGTACTTTCAGAGATGAAAAAAGCTTTTGGCTTATTTCCCATAAAGCCTGTGAAAATGCAGTCCTTTCATTTCTGTATGTGCTGAACACCTCAAGCAATTTCTGTTTACTGTGTCTATAAACAAAATCAGTGCTAAGAGCTAACACTTCAAAGCACCTCAGGGCTATACAATGAAACAGCAAATATACTCTATCTCATGACATCTGAGATTCTGCTTTACAATGGCATGTCAAATATTGGTTTTTCTCACAGGGGAAAATTTAAAATACAGTTTAAATCTGAGAACACATGCTAACAATATACATTTACTGTTATGACATACCCAGTTTGGCTGGGATTTGAACGTAAATCTTTATTATTCAAATTCGACCCACTTAATGGACATTACTATATACACTCTATACAGACCACGTACTGACAGAAAATAATGCTTTGCATCCATATGAATACTTTGTCTAAATCCTTTTTAGACATTTGTATGCTGCATTCTAATTTTAACACAATGGGTGTCCAGAGATGAGACCAACAAAATGCAGGATTAAAAAATTACCTAAATTGTAGTAAATTAAAATAATTTTATGTGAAGCAAATATTTTCATAGAATACTCAGAGTTAAGTCTTACATATTTCACTTTGAAAAAATAATAATGAAGTTGTGATTTTACCAACTACAACTGTTATGGAAGATCAATTCCCTCATGTAATTCAATGAAAGCTTTAGCAATTATTATTGAAAAGAAATAGATAATATGGTCACAATTTATTGCCTTCATTTCTCTGCCATTGGTTGCCCAAACATGACTACAATTTAGAGAAATAAACTATTTGAAAAGCAGATTTAAGGTGGCTCCATCACTAAAAAAATGTTGCAATTGTTGAATTTCTATTAAGTTCATTTTCTTTATTTGGAACACTTCTCTCTTTGTCTCTTTGTCTCTCTCATATATATATATATATATATATATATATATATTCATATATATATTCATATATATGTAAATATATACATATATACATGAGATATATGAGATATATATGAGATATTACATATGACATATATGTATGAATATATATTACAAAATTGTTACACAAATGAAAAGTTTAAAAAGTGAAACTTCTTGTTAGGTGTCATCAAATGTGGTCCGACTTATAACGACCCTATGTACAACAGAATGAAAAACTCCCTGACACTGTGCCAGGCACACCAACTCTACAGCACCTAACAACAACAACAACAAAAGTGAAATGAAAATAGTAAAACATCCACTGCCCAGAGGATGCCCATTCAATTATTTCATCTGGCAAATTTAGTTTAATTGGCTTAAAATATTGTTAAATTTCAGATGCACACATTTATTCCTCATTATTTTTCTTGGATATTATGTAGTTCCAGAGCACAAACTGCTCTTACTATCCATCTTGAAAATTCACACCCTCAATGAGAAGCAGGTGGAGTTAGGGAACAGATGCTGAGCTAAGCATCAATTCAGAACAACCAGAAAATTACTTCCAAATCCATACCCCACTGACTAGGTTAACAGAAGTATAGATGAAGTTCACTGTACTTTGTTTAAATACACTAGTCTGTTGATTGGCAAAATACATGTAAGTGCAACTATTTTAACATAATTTGCTTTTTTTTTTCAGATTTGTCAAGTACATCTATTCCTATACCATCATCACCAAAACTTCCTGCAACAGAAACATCTGTAC
Source organism: Pedetes capensis (assembly GCA_007922755.1). NCBI lineage: Eukaryota > Metazoa > Chordata > Mammalia > Rodentia > Pedetidae > Pedetes > Pedetes capensis. The sequence goes on from VMDO01008386.1 coordinate 19,508, forward strand.
CAGCACCAAATGCAACATCAGCACCAAATCTTGTTATCAAACCAACAAATGGAACATCTCCTAAAGGTAGAATTAACTTTTAAGCGAATAAGTTTAACAAATAAAATTAGTAGAACCTATATAATTTAATACAGGGAAATAATTTAAGATTTTATTTCTGATTGTGATAAAAAATCTGTGCTATTTCACTAATTTGGAATTCATGTGCTATTTTGAGTTGCACACAGAATTCTTATATCTCAGTGAGTTTCTTAGCTGATATTCTTTTCGATTGCTTCCTGTTTGAGAATGATCCTTTTATGAGTGTTACATATGCAAAGTTTATTTTTAGAGAAGAAAGGTTTACCATGTCTAAGCTATAAAAATATCTTTCTAAGTATTCTAGCTCTCCACTCACATGGCATATCCACCAAAGTGAAACTATACTAATAATAGACTGATTTTGTTGTTTGCCGGGCACTGATAATGTATTTCATCTGTAGGTTTCAGTACCTATGCCATCAGTGTTACTGGTCTGAATGACAACAACTATATCAAGTTTTTTAGCTAGGTATTAAATGGGATTAACTTATCACCCATAAAAATCTTAAAAGACATTGTTTGTTGTTTTTAGGTGCCCTCAAGTCAGGTCCAACTCATAGCAACCCTACATATAACAGAATGAAACACTCTCCAACACTGTGCCATACCCTGCTCTATGTCAGTGCCTCTCTGCTATTGATAGGGTTTTTGATGGCTGATTGTTTCAAGAGTACACACACACACACACACACACACACACACACACACACACACACACAAATAAGCATATCATTCAAGTTCAGACTTCAATGGAGGAGATAAAATACAATTGTTAGTTGACTGTCTAGAGACAGAAAATCTTATTAGAATGCTAAGGTCACAAAAAGACCAGAAAATAAAATACTTGGAATGAATGGGTGACTGAAATTCCCACTGCTGTCTCTTTCACCTCTATGTTCCTGCCTTACTTTTCATTCCAAGACCAAACTCAAACACATGCAGAGCAATGACCTGGGCTTGAATGGGACAGTGATTTTCAGAGGTAAAGGGTATCATGCTCAAAGTCTGTTTCTGCAATGTTTGATTCTTAGATGAAAGTAAATCAGTCCTCTTAGAACTTCTCTATCAAGCCAGGGGAAAATATTATACATGGAGGGCAGCAGGGGGGATTTTACTCCCAGAATATTGTATGACCTGTATTTCCAGCCAAGGGAAACTCCAGATGACACAGTAGCAGTGGCCTGCGATGCTCCAGCCAACTTCTGAATGCTGCATTCATTATTTCTCTATTAAAAATATCTGATCCCCGTGTTCCCAGATTTCAAATGCAGGCATTTTGAACCCTTTCACAAAGTATAACTACTTGCTTATCTCTCTAAGTTTCCAGTTGGGTTCTCAATATAAAAGAGAAGGACCTAGCCGGGCACGGTGGCGCATGCCTGTAATCCCAGCGGTTTGGGAGGCGGAGGTGGGAGGATCGCAAATTGGAGACCAGAAGCAGTCTGCTAATTTAGCGAGACCCTGTCTTGAAAAAAATGGGCAAGGGGCGCAGCTCAGTGGTCCAGCACTTGCAAACCACACAGGCACGAGGCCCTGGGTTCAACCCCTAGTACCACACACACACACACAAAAAAAAAAAAAAAAAGAGAGAGAGAGAGAGAGAAGGACCTGGCAGCCCCCTCCAGAACAATCCCCAAAGCAATTAGCCATGGAAACCCTCTGACTAACAGAGAAGCACTGACAATAGTGCCAGGCATAGCACAGTATCAAGGAATATTTTGTTCTGTTGTACACAGGGTGGCTATGTGTCAGACCCAACTCCATGGCACCTAACAACAACACTTTGGTAAATATATATTATTTTTGCCATCAATAATATGACCTCATAAGTACAATACAGAGAAGGTGGATGCTACTGTTGGATGCAGAACCAAAAGTCTGAAGTCCACATTTTTATCTTAACTTCTTACAAGTTATGCTTTCTTGGTGGGTAGATTCCTAGCCCTGCCTATAAGGATGTATGGTGAATAACACTATCCAAATAATAGCACAAACCCTGACCACCATGTTAAGCATGAAAGGGCAGAGACGAGGCTTCAATGAAGGGATTTAGACAGAATAGTAATTTGTGATACTAGGAACGTATCTTAAGTTGCTCAATCGGAAATGTTATTTTATATCTGTTCATCTGGAGGCATGAGAGAGCAGATATTTCTAGAGTGGTGGCTCCTGTAGTGGAATCCTGAAGTTCCCTTCTCTGAAGTGAGTGCCTAGAGCACTGCAACTTACATACAAATAACACACACACATATTCCTATAAATTCCTTTTATCTTTTTAAAATTTTTTGACACTGTCAATGATTTATTTAATCCAATTAATAGAAATTAAACTGGTCTATGTTCTTCACAAGTTCTCCAGATGAAAGCTGGGTGTGTAGCTCAGAGACACAGCATGTGCCTAGCATGTGTAAGACCTGTGTTCTCCACATGAACTTTAAATTATTCACATTCAATCATAAACTTGTAATAGACCAGAGAAATTTTACCTTTTGTTAATTTATATTACAAAAACATTCAGACATACCATAAAGATACACTGAAAAATGACAGTAGAGAATTCTGTAATTCATCCCCATATATATCCATCTCCCCAAACCAATACTTTTCTATATTGGACCACGTTTATTCTAGTTTTCTTTTTCTTTCTCCTTTCTTCTTTCTTTTCTTTCCATGATTTTTTTTGATTTGGTTTTTACAGTATTTTGAATGGAATCTAGACTTCTTAGAATATTACCTATATGCACTAAATATGCATCTCAAAATATGGATAATTTATTATAAAGCTACAATGCTATTATCAAGCCCTCTAATTTAATAATAATCCCTTCGTATAACATAATACCCACTCAGAGAATTTTTAAGTGTTATACTCTAGTCACCATGAATATAGTAGTGAGAGGGTATGAAGGCCAGGAACTGAGTCCATCTTGGGGTGTCAAATGAGACCACCCAGAAAGTGAGATGGAGAGGAGAGGAAGCAGGAAGGGCAGGGTGCCCCCTACAGCTCTAATCCAGTATGTGAAACAGGAAGTTGGCCTGGTAGGGGGGCTGAGGGGAGCCATCAGGCAGCTGGGGAAGAGGTCTTTGGTGCTCACAGGAGAAATGAGGAACAATGGAAAAGATGGTCAGAGAAAGTTTACCCTCCTGACCACCACCATTTGTATATTAAGGGTGTAGGTGAGTTGGCCTCTGTATCTTCCTAAATAACTAATGCACAGTAATGAAGATGATGGAAAAGTTGTCCTAAGTTCTCATGTTCAAAGCAATATGTCAGTATATTCAGCTTCTTAAATTCAGGCTTGTGAGGAGCTTAAATGTGGGGGAGCTTTATACATTGTCCCATCTTCCAAAACAGCCATTTTAAAATTATACAATAACGCCAAGAAGGTGTATCTACTGTGAAGCAGTTCCTTAGTCTCCTTTCCTTGTGGCCAACATGATCTTCTTAGCCACAATAAAAGTATTTACAAAAAAAAAAGAGAGAGAGAGAGAGACACAGAGAAGCGTCCATATTTTCCTCTTAAGGCTTATCAATCAGATTTTCTTTGTTTAAGGTCAAAAGACAGCTGATTTAATAATGTTTATGTCTATCTAAAGCACACAAATGTTATTTCTCTTGCCAAAGGTAAAAGTTCTACCATCAGAAAATTTTAGAAAAGTACTACTGAGATGAGAATTTTCTTGCAGCAACACAGCCACAGTAGCAGAAATGATTGATAGAGCTTCGCCTAGAGCAGGGCTTGCTTTCAGAGATTTACCCAGTTAGAGAGATGGGACTTGACCTCTTCCTAGATGTACATCAAGTATACTGCACTTTTTGTGCAAAGGCCAAATGGCCAGAGTTCAAAATCAACATTTGGCAGACACTGTCGATCGCTGTCATAAAATGAACTTCTAGGATATGAAAATAGACTTGTAATTTTATTTTTAAAATATGATTGTTGGTCAGGCATGGATGTGTGAGGCAGGAGCTTCTCAAGTTCGAGGCCAGCCTGGAATATGTTGGGAAATCCTGTCTATAAATAAATAAATAAATAAATAAATAAATAAATAAATTTTTAAAAAGAAATTGTTATTCAGCCTGAATCAAAAACAATTAATAGTCAAATATCTTAAGTGAAAACATTTAATAGTGAAAAGTTTTAAATGAGTTGAATTATACTGAAGGAATATAATTTTCTCAGCACTGATATTAAACTTCCTAGTACTAAAGAGGCATTCAATTTCATCTGAGGTCAGTAGAAGAGCCAGATATTTTTAGCCATCTACTTCACATAAGGTGCTAGATATGGTAATGGTAAAGTTGCATGTTCTCTGTGTAAAACATGAGTTGATTAAACTATAAACAACCTACTTTTAAAGAACATTCTTGCTAGGAGCTATGGTACATGCTCATAATCCCAGCCACTCAGGAGGCTGAGGTAGGAGGATTGAGAGTTCAAGGCCAGAGGCAGCCTGCACAATTTAGCAAGATTAAAGTAAAAATTTAAAGTAAAAATTTACTTTAAAGTAATTTAGATAAAGTAAAAAATTTACTTTAAAAAAATAAAGTAAAAAATTTAAAGTAAAAATCTTAAAGTAAAAATTTAAAAGGGGGCTAGGGTTGCAGCTCAGTGGTGGAGAGCTTGTCTAGTATGCAGGAGGCGCTAGGGCCCACCTCTCAGTACTACCAAAAAAAAAAAAGAATACTCTTGTAAATTTTCTTTAGTGATTTTTTTTGTCTGTTTTGTTAGGTACCATTGAGTTGGGTCCAACTCATAGAAACCATATGCACAACAGAACCAAACACGCCCCAACACTGTGCCATGCCTGGCACTGTCAGTGCTTCTCTGCTATTCATAGAGTTTTCAATGATTGATTGTTTCCAGGATTGTTTTGAGAGTGGGCTGCCCGGTACTTCTCCTGGTTTTGTGGTGCTGAGGATTGAACACTGGGCCTCAGAGATCACAGAGTGGCACTCTACCAACTGAGTCAAACCCCAGCTTTACTGAGTGCCAGGAAATATTCTTGCTATTACCGACATTTAAAAGAGTTGAACACTGCTCTCAAGAGTCTAGAAGGGAGCCTGGCACAGAACAAGAATTCAAAAACCATTTCAGGAATGAATAAATTGATTACAGGAGATTCTACATTTTTTATGGCTGATGTTTACTTGAAAATTTCATTACTATAACTAAATTAACAAAGTGAAATGTAATTCTGAAAAACAAATCATGATATTCCTAGATCCAGCTTAACTAGGTAATTTTTTTCTACAGGGAAAAAAAGATTTTAAATCACTAGAATTTCATTTTTGTAATACTTTTTCACATGTTTAATGATGCTGATGTTGTTAGGTGCCATGGAGTGGTGTCTGACTCATAGAGACCCTATGTACAACAGAATGAAATACTACCCAACATTGTGCCATGCCAGGCACTATGTCAGTGCTCCTCTGGTATTCATAGAGTTTTCAACAGCTGATTGTTTTGGGATTGTTTCAGGTGTTGGCAACTAGGTCCTTCTCCCATTTTTGCAGTGCTGGGAATTGAACCCAGGGCCTCACAGAGCAGCACTCAGAGCAGCACTCTACTAACCAAGCAAAACCCCATCCCAGTTTAATGATGATACCCAGGCAATAATCTGCCATGGAAATTTGTTATTTGGATCTATAATACAAAATGTGTGTGTGTGTGTGTGTGTGTGTGTGTGTGTGTGTGTGTGTGTAAATCAGCCACCCAAGCATTCAATACTTACATTCCTCTTTAGACAGAAGGATCTGGAAAATGGAAACATTAGAGATAGACAAAGACTTACTCAGTACCTCTGCAGAAAGATTCCAATCCGTTTCTAAACTTGACTTATATTCCCTGACAAGTGAGATGAGATTATGATTAGTAATAATATCTTCTCTCGTATCAAACTAGGAAACAATGAAGTATCAAAAACGCCTCTGACACCAGTGATAACATCATTACCAACAGTTAAGAGTGAAGGTGAGTAGAGATTTGTTTTTCAGTCATTTAAAAAAGTATATAATTTCCATACTATAATATTCACACTTTTAAAGTGCACTGCAGTAATTTAGTATATTCACAAGAGTGTTCCATCTTCCAGTCTGTGAGGATAAGATGCCTTTCCATTTATGTAAGTTTTTAATTTCTGTCAAAGATATTTACAATCTTCAGCATAGACAACATAAACTTCTTTTGTTCAACATATTCCTAATTGCTGCAGCCACTGTGTCAATCCATCTAGTTGAGGGTTTTCCTTTTTTTATTGACCTGCCACTCTCCCAAACATGACATCCTCTTCTAAGGATTGGTGCACCCTGACTACACATCCAAAATAAGTACATGCAGTCTAGCCATCCTTGCTTCCAAAAAGCACTCTGGTTGCACTTCTAGGATGGATCTGCTGTTTCTTTTGGTAGTCCATGGTATATGTAATATTTATCTCTAGCACCATAATTCAAAACCATCAATTCTTACCCTGTCTCCCTTATCCAATGTCCAGCTTTTGTAAGCATATAATGCAACTGGAAATACCATGACATGAGTAAGGCATACCTTTATCTTCAATGTGACATCTTTACTTTTCAACACTTTAAAGATGTCTTTTGCAACAGATTTTCCTAATGCAGTGTCTCTTGATTTGTTGATTGCTGCTTCCATGGATTTTGATTATAGAACAGAGTAAAGAAAAATCTTGGACAACCTCAATCATTTCTCCATTTATCGTGAAGTTGCTACTGATCCAGTTGTAAGCAATTTTGTTTTCTTAATGTTGAGATGCAATCCATACTAACAGCTGTCTTGCTGTTAGTATGGATTACATGTTGAAAGCCATAGGTTCAACCTTCCAATACTACCAAAAGAAAGAAAGAAAAAGGAAGAAAGGAAGGAAGGAAGGAAGGAAGGAAGGAAAAATTAAAGCCCCAAATGCCAATATTTCAAACAAATAGAAGTTGAATAATTCTGTGTGAAGCAGTGAAGTAGTACGTGAGAGACAAAGTCGACTTAAGGCCATTTTTCTTTTTTTACCAGCAAATATGGTCCTTGAGCCTTCCCCACTGAGCCTAGTATAAGTAGGGCTTCATGAGTGCAGTTGAAAGTGACTATATTAAGTCTGTTTTAAGATCTCCATTTATAATAAAATGAAAAATCAATATATATTCTGAAACTAGAAAATAACCACAGTACTCTTTCAGCCACCACCTGTGAGCAACCTCACGGGTAACTGTTAACTGAAGTTTTCAAAAGGGGCAGCTCAAAAGTTGCAGAAGCTTTTAAGGTCCCTATTAATATTGTCCCTAATGATTTACTAACACATAAGACCTCATGGGTAAACAGGGTCAATATATCTGAGAAAATAAAGAAGAAATTCCTACCCATATTTGTTCCCACACCAAGAAACATTATTAAGATAGACTCTTGGAAGAGATGAGTCAACATTCAACATGAAGTCTTTAAGGAAGAACTGAAGAATTTTCCTGAATTCTGGATCCTTCTGAGGCCACCACACTATCCAAACTCATTTGATTTGGGGGGTATATATACAAAGGACAATTGTAAATAAAACTTTATTCCTAACCTGAGATAAGTCCAAAATTCTCATAGGTATTTACCTTGGCAAATGGGGTTAAAAAGTGGATGGATCTAAAGGTATTGAATTACCCAGTTAGCTAAGCCCCAAACAACAGGGAGGTCTTGGAGAGCTCTTCCTTGGTGTTATACTATGTCCTTGTATGTCTTGCAAGAATGAAGACATTGCTACACATGCAACCCCAAAGAACCCTTAATATCTCTAGCTGTATCTAAATGATACAGAAAACTAAAAAAGAAAAAAAGAAATACAAAATTCACATAAAAAATAAAGCTTTCTCCCCTTTTCCTACTAAAAGTTCAAATCCTACTCACTTAAATTTCTCCACCTCTTTTCTTTTGTTCTCTTGTGACTCCAACAGCATTGTTCTATTACCTGAGTTCCCCTTCCCTCAGAGTGAAATACTTAGTCTTAACACTTGGCTTTATTTACAATCTGGCTTATTTCTTTTCATACTAAGGAATAAGACCAGAGAATCTGAACACACTCTTCAACAAGTTTTGCTCCTATCTTTGCCAGTATTTAGAAATATCTTCCTAGAACCATTGGCAACACATTCACACAAAATAGTCCTTGAAAATGGAGGTCCTTTGACAATTACTTTAAAAAAAAAAAAAAACTACCTTCCTAGAGCCTGCAGCTGTAGCCCTGTGGCATCCGATCCCGTCAGATCTCAGAAGCTAAGCAGGGTCGGGCCTGGTTAGTACCTGGATGGGAGACCACCTGGGAACACCAGAAGCTGGAGGCTTGGGAGAAGGACCTGGCAACCCCCTCCCAGAAATCAATCTGCCATTGAAAACCCTATGAACAGCAGAGAAGCACTGACAATAGTGTTTCCCCTGCTGTACAGAGGGTCGCTATGAGTCGGATACCGACTCGACGGCACCTAACAACAACAACAACACCTTCCTAGAATTTTATAATGCATAATAGTATATTGTCTAACATTTTAACATTCCAAACATGAAGAAACATGAAAACTTGAAATCTGTGCAGCTCTGAAGTAATTTGACTACAGAAACAACTTTAAAAAGTGCTAATATGCATATTGTGTACAGAACATGGTGTTATGGGATACATAGAACAAAATGATTACATAGTGAAGAAAATTAATATAGCCATCATCTCATATATTTATCTGATTTTTTGTGGCAAAAGCAGCTAAATTCTACTCATTTGTAGACATCCCTACTACAGTACAATTTTATTAACAGTAGCCTTCATGGTGTACATTAATCTCTAGATGTGTTTGCCCTATATATTTGATACTTTGCATCCCCTTATCTACATCTCCTCTATTCTGGCCCTCTACTCTGGTAACTACTGTTTTATTCTCTATCTGTGTATTTGATTTAAAAATACAGATTTCATGTTTGAGTGAGATCAAGCAGTATTTGTCTTTCTGGGCCAGGATTACTTCATTTAGCACAATGTCCTTCAGGTTCATTCACGTTTTTTAAGCACTAAAGAGCATTCTACTGTATGTCATTAGTATGTCTCTTTTAGGAAAGGTCTCTTATGTCCTTTGCCTATGTTTTAATTGAGTTATTTGCTTTTCTTCTATTGAGTTGTTGAGTTTAGTCATTATCTGGTTTATGATTTGCAGATATTTTTCTCAACTAGTGGTCTGCCAATTCATTTTGTTGATTGTTTTCTTTGCTGTGCATAAGGCTTTTAGTTTGAGGTACTCTCATTTATGTTTTTTGTTTGTTTGTTTGTTTGTTTTGTAGCCTGAGCTTTGGAGGTGATATCCTAAGTATCATTGTCAAAGCCAATATGAAGGAATTTTTTTGCCAATGTTCTCTTGTAGAAGTTTCATGGTTTCAGGTATTATATTTAGTTCTTTTATCAGTAATGAGTTTAGTTTTGTGTGTTGTGTCAGATAAGAGTTCAGTTCCATTCTTTGACTATGGAAATCTGTTTCTCAGTGCCAATTATTGAAGAGGCTATCATTTCCCTTTTGACCTTTTGGTGTCCTTGACAAAAATTAATTGACTATATACATTTGGATTTATTTCTGGGTCCTCTATTTTGTACCATGTCTATATTCTTATGCTAGTACCATGCTGTTTTGATCAATATAGCTTTGTCATATGGTCTAAAATCAAGAATATATGATACCCCCAACTTTTGCTTTTCCTTCCCAGAATTTCTTTGGTTATTTAGCATCATTTGTTGTTCTTCACAAGTTTTAGAATTTTTTTCTATATCTGTGAAGAATGCTATTGAGATTTTGATAAGATTGCATTGAATCTGCATATTACATTGGGTACTATGGCCATTTCAGAAATTTTAAATCTTCTGATCAACGGGCATGTGTTATCTTCCCATTTTTGCATCTCTTCCAATTTCTTCCATCAATATTTTACAATTTTTCAGAATATAGATATATCACCTTCTCAATTTAATTTATTCTTAAGAAAATTAAGAGGATTTTTTAATAAAAACCAAACCAAGACAGGCACCATGGTGTACTCCTCTAATTCCAGTGACTTGAGAGGCTGAGGCAGGAGGATTGCAAGTTTGAGGCCAGAGGCACCCTCCACAACCTAGTGAGAACTTTTCTCAAAAATAAAAAATAAAAGAGAAGCTGAGGGTACAGTTTAGTGATAAAGTATTATGCACAAGATCCTGGCTTCAACTCCCAAGTACTGCCAAAAAATAAAAGTAATAAAAGTCATATTACAATACTAGTATTCTACAGCAAATGTTTTAATAAGTCTTAGCTTTGCCAAAAATTCACTTACTCATTCTATTTCTTCTTATAAAAGGACCAAATGCTTTGACTTTAGGAATCAGGTAAAATAATACTATAATTCCAATCATATAATTCCAAAGGAATAAAGATTATAATCTTCAAACCTTTCCTTTTTAGTCAGTCTACTGTAACCGCACATTAAATTACTAATATAATTCACTTCCCTATTAATAGTTTCTCCCAATTAATTTAATTTCTCAAAATATACAAAATTAGTCTCACATAATTTTGAGAAATTTACAAACCATCCTTTCTCCCTCACCCACTCTTCTCAGCCCCAAGCAATAATTTTCTTTAAGGGGATAGTTGGAATTTAGGTTTCTTCTCTTCACTTAGGATCTGGTACTGATATGACTTCCTGTCTAGTGCTAAGTTATTCCAAATCAAATATAGATAAAAGTTCCTTATGCTTTGTCATTCATGCATCCTGTATACACCAAAATCTGAGACTTAAAGAACATGAATTTCAAAATCATAAGTCTTTTAAAAAGCCAGTATTTTCTTGATGTTGTAATTCTTATAAATTAAAATGTAAGTCAAAAGTGAAATGAAATATCACTTCACCCCAGGAAGAATGGTTATTATAAAAAACAATGCTTCTAAGGATTTCAAATATATAGCCATTGTGGAAAATCACATAAAAGCCCCTCAAAAAAATTAAAAAATGAAAAACTATACATTCTGTCAATATCACCAGTAGGTGTATATGAAAAGAAAATGAAATCAGTATGTCAAAGAGACATCTGCATTCTCATGCTTGTCCTCAATAGCTAAGAAACTGAAACAACCTACATGACCACCAAGAGATGAATGGATAAAGAAAAATAGTATTCAGCCATAAAAAGGATGAAATCCTGTTATTTCTGACAACATGGATGGAGCTAAAGATAATTATGTTAAATAAAATAAGATAGGCAGAGAAAAGGGCTGGGATTTAGCTCAGTTGGTAGAGCACTGCGCTGTAGTCTCTGAGGTCTGGAGTTCAATTCCCAGCACCGCAAAAATGGGAGAAGGACCTGGCAATCCACTCCCAAGGCATCCCAAAACAGTCTGCCATTGAAAACCCTATGAGTCGCTATGAGTCGGATACCAACTCGACGGCACCTAACAACAACAACAACAACAGGCAGAGAAAGATAAGTACTGGTGTATTAGTCAGCTGGTACATTACCCTAGCAGAGAAACCAATTGAAGTAAACTTATTGGAAGGCATATTTATTCTGGGCTTTCTGTTAGAGGATTGTAGTTCATAGAGGCAGGACAGGCTGTGGAGCAGGTGGTAGATGACCACCTAACATCGTGACAATCAGGGAGCAGAGAACAGAGTGAGTGACCTGAACCAGGTTTCCAAGTAAAAATCTCTAAAGACCCACCCCATTGACCTATTTCTGCAATCTGGGTCCTGCCTCCCAATGTTCCATAACTTCCCTGGACAGAACTACCACCTAAGACCAACATTTAAATACATGGTATTTGGGAGACATTTTAGATTCAAACCATGACACATATAGTCTCACATAAGTATGGAGTCTTAAAAATTTGATTTTATAGAAGTTGAGAACAGAATGGTGGTTACCAAAGTTGGGAAGAGTAGGAGAGAGGGAGGGACAGGGAAAGATCCATCAAAGGATAGATCTAACTGACACTTAGATCGGAGTATGAAATTCTGGTGTGCCATTGCACAGGAGATTTCTGAGAGGTAAAAATAATGTATTGTACATTTCAAAAAACTAGAAGAAATTATTTGGAAAGGTTTTACCATAAAAAAATGACAAATGTTTGATAAAATGTTTACATTAATTTAAACATTATACAATGTATTCATACATTAAAATACCATATTATCACATAACATGCACAATCCATGTTTTTATGTTTTAGTTAAAAATAAATTGAATTAAAAATATTTCTCAAAGAAAATGATGTTTGTTGAAATTAAAATGCAATTTTCATTCCCTAAATTTATAGCATAATTCCCACCTGCAGCCCAAAGTAGATATACATTATTTGTGGGAAAGTAGACAGAAAAAGTGAAAGAGAGCCAAGTATTTAAGTCTAAAGACCTGCTTAAAATTAAATTTCTATTCTCTGAGATACCACTCACTTGTTGGCAGTAGCCTAGAAGAATCTACTGTGTGAATCCAAAGCAAAATGGGAAAAGTTTCCTAACAGGATGTTAATATAAGATTATAATTCTCTGTACCATTTATGAGAAGGCTGTCCTTTCTCCAAGGTATATTTTTGGCAACTTTGTTGAGAATCAATTGGTTGGACCTGTGTGGGTTGATTTGTGGGATATCTATTCTGTTCCACTGAACTATGTGTTGTATTTTATGCCAATAACATGTTTTGGTTATTATGGCAGTGCAGTATGTCTTGAAATCAGGTATTGTAGTATCTCCAGCTTTGTTCTTTTGCTTAATATTTACTTTGGCTCTTCAGATTCTTTTGTGCTTCCATAGGGATTTTGGTATTTTTTTTCTAGTTTTGTGAATAATATCTTGGTATTTTGATGGAGATTACATTGAATCTCTAGATTACTTTGGGTAGTATAGACAATTTTACTATATTAATTATTCCAGTCCACTAACTTGAGAGGTCTCCCCATTTTCTTCGCGTGTCTTCCTCAATTTCACTCATCATAATTTTGTAATTTTCATTGTAGAAGTCTTTCACTTCTTTGGTTAAGTGAGTTCCTAGGCATTTTATTATTTTTGCAGTTATTGTGAATGAGACTTTTTTCATGATTACTTCCTCAAGAAATTTGTTATTATTGTATAAAAATTACTGATTTTTGTATGTTGATTTATGTTCTGCCTCTTTACCAATTTTCTGTGTCAGTTCTGATAGTCTAAGGATAGTCTTTAGGGTTTTCTCTATATAGAATCATATCATCTTCCAAAAGGATAATTTGACTTCTTCCCTTCCTGTTTGTATGACTTTTATTTCTCACTCTTACACAATTTCTGTGGCTAAAATTTCGAATACTATATTCAGAGCTGTGAGAGTGGCATCTTTGTCTTATTCTTGATCTTAAAGGAAACGCTTTCACCTTTTCCTCATTTAGTATAATGTCAGCTATGTGTGTCAGCCTTTATTATATTGGGTTATAATCCTTATACCCATAATTTGTTCAGGGCTTTTATTATGAAGGTATGTTGATTTTATCAAATATTTTTCTGCATCTATTGGGATAGTCACATGATTTTACCCTTCATTCTGTTGTTGTGATGTATTATATGTATTCATTTGCATATGTTGAACCATCCTTGTATCTCTAAGATGATACCATTGTGATCACGCAGTGTGATTTTTTCATATGCTGTTGAATTCTATTTTCAAGAACTTTGTTGAGAATTTTTGTCAATGCTGATGTTGTATATTTGTCTATAATTTTCTTTTTTGTTGTGTCTTTGGATTTTATAACAAAGTAATAATGACCTCATGGAATGATTTTGGAAGGATTCTTTCCCTTTCAACTCTTTGTAATAGTTTGAAAATAATTAGTATCACATCTCCTTCGAAATTTGATAAAGCCTTAAACATACACCAGTAAATAACAGAAGTAAAACCATCCAGTCCTGTGCTTGTCTTTGTTGGGATACTTTTTATTAGGAATTAAATATCATTACTTAAAATCGGTCTATTTAGGTTTGTTATGTCCTTGTGATTCAACTTTGGTAGGCTATCTCTGTGCAGAAATTTGCTTATTTCTTTTAGGTTTTCCAATTTGTTAGCATCTTTTGTATTTCTGTGGC
>VMDO01008386.1:33788-84502 GCA_007922755.1 Pedetes capensis
TTTTTTTTTTTTTTTTTTTTTTTTTTTTTTTTTTTTTTTTTTTTTTTTTTTTTTGGTTAGTGTAGTGAAGTCTACAGCCATACCACCCAGGCATCTGATCTCGTCAGATCTTGGAAGCTAAGCACTTGGGAGATTGCCTGGGAATACCGGGTGCTATAGGCTTGGGAAAAGGACCTAGCAGCCTATTCCTAAAACAATCAGCCACTGAAAACCCTATGAATAGCAGAGAAGTACTGACAGAGTGCTAGGCATAGCAGAGTCAGGGAGTGTTTTATCTGTTGTTCATAGGGTCACTGTGAGTTGGACCTTACTTGACAGAACCTAACAACAACACTCTAGCTAAAGGTTTGCCAATTTTGTTTATCTTTTCAAAGAAACAACTATTTGTTTCATTGATCTTTAATATTTTTTAGGCTCTATTTCATTTATGTTCTGATATTTGTTATTTCCTTCAACTATTTTGGGTTTGTCTTATTTTTGCTTTTCAAAGTCCTTGAGAGGCATCATTAGGTTGTTACTTTGAAACATTTCTATTTTTTTCAAAGAAGGCACTCATTGCTATAAATTTCCCTCTTACCACTGTTGATGCTACACCACACAGCTTTTGGTATATTGTGTTTCCATTTTCAAGTATTTTTATAAATTTTTACTTTTCCTTCTAACTCCTTTGATGACTCACTATTTGTTCAAAAATGTTTCTCCATCTCCATTCATTTGTATAATTTCTTAAATTTCTTTTGTTATTGACTTCTAGTTTTATTCAATTTTAATCAGAAATGATACATGACATGTGCCGGGTGTGGTGGTGCATGCCTGTAATCCCAGCGGCTTGGGAGGCAGAGGCAGGAGGATCGCAAGTTCAAGACCAGAGGCATTCTGTGTAATTTAGTGAGATCCTGTCTCAAAAAGTAAAAACAATGTGCAGCTCAGTGGTCCAGCACTTGCAGAGCATGCAAGTGCGAGGCCCTGGGTTCAACCCCAGTACCAAAAAAAAAAAAAAAAAAAAAAAAGATACATGACATGATTTTAATTTTTTGAATTTGCTAAGACTTTATGTCCTAATATAGCCTAGAGAAAAATCCATGTGCTGGTGAAAAGAATGTGTATTTTATAGTTGCTGAATGAAATGTTCTGTAAATATCTATTAAGTCCATTTGCTATATATTTTTATGTTGTTTCCTTGCTAATTTTTCTCTGGATGACCTGTCCATTGATGAAAATGGGGTGTCAAGATCCCCTACTATTATTATATCAGAATCTATCTTTCCCTTCAGTTCTAATAGTACTTGTTTTATAAAATCAAGTGCTCCAACATTAGGTGCATATGGATTTATAATCATTATATCTTTGTGTTAAACTGATAACTTGAACATTATAATAGTGATTGTCTTTTTCTCTTACAGTATTTTTCTTAAAGTCTATTTCTTAAGCATAAGTGAAGCTATTCCTGCTTGCTTTAGGTTTCATTTGCTTGGAATATAATTTTCTAGCCTTTCACTTTCTCTTTCTCTCTCTCTCTCTCTTCACGCACGCACGCGCGCACGTGTGTGTGTGTGTGTGTGTGTGTGTGTGTGTGTGTGTGTGTTTGCTGGTGAATTTCTTATACATAGAATATTGTTAGGTCTTGTTTTAATCCATTCAGCTAGTCTGTATCTTTTACTTAGGGAATTTAGTCCATTTATACTCAAAGTTACTATTGAAAAGTATAGAATTGTGCCTGTCATTTTGTTTATTTTCTTCTAGTTGTTTTGAATGTTCTTTGCTCTTTTCTTCATCTCTTATTCATCTTTGTGGTTTGATGGTTTACTCTATTGATAATATTTGATGCTTTTCTATATTTCTTTTGTATATCCACATTTTTAGTGGGATTTATACTTTCATATGTATTCATGATTGTAGTTATCTTTCTTCCACTTCTAAATGTAAGGATCTCTTGGGGATTTTGCAAGTTTTATCTCAGAGTTATCAATTCACTCAGTCTTTGCTTGTTTTGGAAGGGCTTTATTTTCCTTTCATTTCTGAAGGATAGGTTTTCTGTTTATAGTAATCTTGGTTTGGCAACTATTTTCCTATAGAACATAGAATATATCATTCAATTACCTCCTACTGTATAGATTTTTCACTGGATATCTTCTATTAATCTAATAGGGATACCCTGAAATGTGACTTGGCACTTATCTCTTGTAGATTTTGGAGTTCTTTGTCTTATACTTTTGACAGTTTGACTATAATATGCTGTGGTGAAAATCATTTCTGGTCATTTATTTTTAGCATCTCATAAGCCTCCTCTACATGGATGTTCATATCTTTCCCAAGATTAGGGAAGATTTTGGCTATTATTTCATTGAATGAGTCTTCTACTTCCTCAATATTTTTCTCCTCTCCTTTCTCCTCTTCTTTTATTCCCAAAAATGTGGGATTTTGTTGCTTTTCTTGTTTAATGGCATCTCATGGGTTTTGAATGCTTTCTTTTTCTTTCTTTCTTTTTTCTTTTTTCATTCAATTTTTTCTTTTTTCTAACTGAAATGTTTCAAAAGATCTATCTTCAAGTTCAGATATTCTTCCTTCCTCTTGATCTAATCTGTTATTGATGGTTTCAACTATTTTACTTATTGAACTATTTTCCAAATTTATGCTTAGTTCTTTTTTAAAACTTCTGAATTTCACATCCATATCCTACAGTCTTCCTACTCTCATTTAATTGTTGATCTGCTTTCTCTTGGATCTCACTAGGATTTTTTATAATTATCCTTTTAAATTCTTTATCAGGCATTCCATCCATCAATTTCTTAGGGATCTGTTGCTTGAGAGTTTCTGTGTTCTTTTAGTTACTCTATTACCTTTTTTCTTTCATATTTCTTGTACTGCAGTATTAAGATTTGTATATTTGGAGAGTCAATTATCTTTATCTCTTTTATCAGGTGGTCATCTCAGTGAGCAGCTTTTTCGTAAAGATGTACATTTGGATGTCAGTTTGTAATGCAATGTTGACTTTGTTTTTAGTTGGCACCATGATATAGTCTCCCTATTGCTTCTTGGCTTTGATTAATGATATTAGGCAGAGAACGTACCATGGCAGAGTCAAAAAGACCCAATGTCCCTGTGGCTATGCAAGAGTGTGGACACTCTAGCAGGCTAGGTAGATGTGATGCAGAAAACAGGAGGTGTAGCATTCTCACTGTGTGGCTATTCCTCCAATGGGAGAGGTGGCTCTTATCAGGTGATAGGGGTTTCCTTAGGCACTGTTGATGCTAACCCAGTGGATAGCAAGTGCCTATGGTACTGACAGCCTTAGCAGTGGTGAGGGGCCCCAAACCCTTGTCCTCTGACAAGCCATAGGTACAGGCTTATGTGCTGCATGGGGAGAGAGAACACTATCTGCATTTATCAGGCCATAAGATAGCTTCTTAATATTTCCACTTTTAGCTTACCTGAAGAATTCCTTTTCTAATGTTTCCTAAGCATATATTGGGGTTCCAATGCAAAACAAAGTCTTCCTCTGCATGTATTCCTCGATTCTCAGAGTGTTGAGTTTGCCCCTTATGTGGCCAGTCCCACTTCAATGCTGTCATTAACATCAATTTCTGCTCTTCTGCTACAATAAGTCCCATCACTGCTTTCCCAATACTGTCTCAATTTTATACCTTATGATGATGTTGTTTGTCCATGTCCAGTCATACTTTTCATTTGCAGGGTTAACACTATAGTTTGTATTTGAATTTGTTTCAGTTGTATTTACATATAATATACTGAAGGGTTTTGGTATAGACTGCTTGTGGCCTCAAACTCACAATCTTCCTGCCTTAGCCTCCTGACTTGTTGGGATTACAGGGATGTACCACCATGCCTGCCTAAATCCTGAAGTGTTTCTACCTGAAGACATATTTATGTACTATTTATGAGGTCCTGCATACTATCTGTTTTTCCAGCATGAATTCTTCCACGGCACTAAAATTTTGCATTATACACTAGATGCTTGTTAGAAGCTGACTGGCATTTCTGGAAGGCAGCAGCAATTCATGCTCCATCCTACTCTGTGATAGGTATATTAAATTTCTATCCCTCTTACCTCTAGCTAACATATCTGGTTAACACCTAATATTTGTCTTTTATTTACTAGTTTAATGGTGTTTTACTAAACTGATCACCATCAATCATTTTTGTAATATTTATGTAAAATAGATTGTTTCAAGTCATCTTATTCCAACATTACTTTTAAAAACTCAGCTTATCTTTGTTGTTTTCATTTTTCTTTCAGAAAATTAGCTAAATATAATTAAAAGTGTATTCTATTTATTTCCTGATATCTCTCCTCCTCTGGCTATTCTATGTATCTGAAAGTTCTCTCCTAGGCAGCATGAGAACCATATTGCTGTCTTTAGCTACCCCTTCCTTACCATCCCCTTTCCTGCATGGGTGTCATTAACTTTTATATGGCCATGGGTTGGATTCAGGACACGGCTCTTTCCTGTTACAAGTCATTTGACTTTGGGGGAAATTACTTAACCTCTCTGAGCCTTACATATGAAACTATGATCATAATGATTACTGAGTTAAATGTAATACCATTGATGATCAAATGAGATCACTTATAGCCAACTCATAGGAAAGTCTAATATCACTCTGCTTCTTTAGTTACCTGGATCACCAAATGGTGAAAATTAAAATGCTTCATTGCTAAATAATGGTCAGAATATTTCAGCAATAAATCTTCAAGTTGTTATTGGATATTAATGTGAATATTAATAAGACTTGCTGGTGATTTGATATATATCTGATGGTTACTCCTTTTTTTCACATAATCAGAAACCACAATCCTTGGTGTCACAAAGAAGGAGTTCATCACTACAAAAGCAACAGTGACAAATATTCCACCTTCAAATGTTGTTTCAACGTTGCAGAGTTCCCAACACAAGAGTAAGTATTAAGATTTGTGCTGATGTGTTAAACTAGTGCATGGGACAGGACTAGCCCTAAAATGATTTCCACCCCACAGTTGCAAAGAAACAATGCCACACCTACATTCTTTCCTACTTTCCATCAAATAAGAGGATCATTTGACAACTTGGTGCATAAAGGACAGCTGGGCCAACAAAGTAGACAACTTTGATAAAATGAGAAAAAGCTTAAAAAGAAACAAATTGCTAAAAATGACTTAGGACAATAGAAAATTTTGAAAAGATGCAAAAACAATGACAAAACTTGAAATAAAAATTGGAAATAGTTTCATGTAGAAACTCTAAGCCAGGATAGGTTCAGTTGTGAATTCTATAAGTTATTCTCAAAAGCAATGATCTTGATTCTTCCCAAATTCTTTCAGAAAATAGAGGAGGGAACATTTCATGTCTACTTCTCTGAGGCCAGTACTACACTTACACAAAGGCTAGAAAGGAATGAAAACAAAGAGGAAGTAAAGAAGACTTCAGATATAATATCCCTCATCAGCATAAATGCAAAATCCTTAATAAAATATCAGCAAATTCAGAAATTTGTAAAAAGGAAGATGAAACATGAACAAATGGGATTTATCTCATGAAGTTGATAACACATACCAAAGTCAAATAATCCACTGCCCCATGTTAGTTGAATCAGTACATGCAAAAAGAACATTTGACAAAATCTAGTAGCCCCTCACGATAAAAAGTTTCAATCAACAAGAAATAAATGGAACTTCCTAAACATAGTTAAAGGTGTTTACAAAAAAACCAACAGCTAGCTTCATGCCAGGAGTTTGGGTTTAGCTCCACTGGTAGAGTGCTTGCTGTGCATGCTCTGAGTTTAGCTCAGAGCCAGGAGTTTGGTTTAGCTCCATTGGTAGAGTGCTGCACTGCAAAACTGGAGAAGGATCTGACAGCCCACTCACGAAATAATCCCCAAACAATCACCCATTGAAACTCTGTGAACAGCTGAGAAGCACTGACATAGTGCCACCCATGGCACAATGTCTAGGGGTGTTTCATTCTGCTGTACATAGGCTCTCTATGTGTCAGACCTGACTTGATGGCACCTCACAACAACTTTATGTCACATAATGAAAGATTTAATGTTTTTTCTTTAAGATCTGAAATACAGCAAAGATTTTCATTCTTGTTACTACTTTTTAACATGATAACCATAGGTTCTAAATATTACATAAACAAATGGATAAATAAATATATAAATAAATAGATTTATCTAGTTGCAAAGGAAGAAAACAAAATAGTTTTCCTTACCAGACTTCCTAGTTATCTATGTAGGAAATTCAATTTCATGATAAAATTACTGGAACAACTAGACAATAGAAAGTAGTTTCTATCACAGGATGCAATATGTTTAATGAGATTTTTGTATATTAGCAATAGCAATCCAAAATAAAATTGAGGAAATAATTCCATTTGTAATAGCATCATAGAGAATAAAATAATGAGAAATGAATTTAACAATAGAAGTGCAAGATTTGCTCATCAAAGTTCACAACATTTTGGAGAGTAATTCAATATCTAAATAGAGGGACATTATATATCCATGGATGGGACAACTTGATATTTTAAATAGAATTTTTCACAGTTATCAATAATTTATTAATATTTTCAATATAATTTCTATCAGAATTACAGTAGGTCTTTTAAAGAAATTGATGAGCTCATTCTAAAATTTGTATGCAGATGAAACGATCTAAAATTCTGTTGAAAAAGAAAAATAAAGTTGAAGAACTTGCACAACCCAATTTCAAAATTTACTATAAAGTTATAATGATCAAGTTTGGACTTTGAGAATATTTTGCTCAATGCATAAAGTCTTCCCCCAAATAGGATATATAGCACGATCTCATTTATATTAAATATACAGAAAAGAATTTTAATTTAAATTTTTTAGCTGATACACAAAAACATAAAATTGTACATATATGTGAAGTACCATATAATGTTTTGATACACACATATATCACTCAATTTTTAAATCAGAGTAAACATAGCTGTCTCCTTGAGTATTTGTCATTTCTTCATGATGAAATTCAGAATCCTTGCTTCTAGTGCCTTAAAATATATAGTATACTGTAGTGATCTATAGTTGTACTGTGTAAAAGATGCCTATTCACTGACTGATGATGATGAAAATGCCATTCACGGATTAGTTTGTTAAAATTAGTATTTATGTGGAAGTATAAGGTCAGCCCCATGGGTGATATAAGAATCTTAATTTCACTTTGATTCAGAAAATAAAATGCTCTCTGCATCTCACTTAGGGAGACCATTGTATTTAGTTAGCTTCTAAACACAGTAGGAAATAGCTTCATCCTAGTTATTCAAAGATACATGACAGCCATCTGGAAACAGATTCTGAAACACCTAGAAAGCAAGATAATGAAATAAGGGTGTTTACTGATGTCCGTTGTGTGTGCCATTTGTTGTGTGTCAGCCAAAACTAAAATACTTAGTACTTTTAGATATTTATTAATAAATATCTAACAAATTCCCTGAGCATTTGGATAGCCACTGTTCCCCAGATCTTTCTCTTCAGGGTGCTTTCTGACAACCATGGGCTGCACATGATAGAATGAATTTGCACTCATTTCCATTTGCCAAGGGATGAAACCAGAATCTTTCCCAGGATGCAGGCTAGCAGAGCACAGCTCCCTTTCCTCCACTCACACACATACAGATCAAGAATCAGTGGAGTCAGGACAAAGAGAACACAAAACAAGCTACTTTTAAGGTAAAATAGCTGAAAACTCATCTGCTTCTTAAACTTAAATGCCATGGTTCTTTGAGTTGTGAATATCACTTAAGGGCATTATGGATGTGTCATCTCAAAACTAAAGCAAATGCAGGTTTGATTTAGAATACAAAAGTTAGTGACATTGGCTATTTTATTCCCTAGCAAGGTGGGTGCCGATCAAAAAGAACATGTCCTCAAAATAGTTCTCTAATCTTTTCCCATGCTTTTAGAGATGTATATATCCTGTTTCATCCTTTTGTTCTGCCTACATAAGATAAATTCCTAAGATACCACAAGTTTTAAAATAGAAATTCTCATTAATTCAATTCTCTGACATTATAGTCAGAGAAATGTGAGAATATTGAATTCGTTTACTCACTGAAAATCTTTTGAAAGGTCACCTGTGTACCTGGAAATATTCTAGTTTCTGGGAAATAGTTGTATCTTAGGCAAGCAGTACCATTTTGGAATCCACCAACTAGTGGGTGGAAAAGATCATAAGCAAGCTCAATGTTAGTAATTTAATAACAAATAGACATATTCTTAACAATAATAAAGCAGAATAAAGAAGAAGCAAGTAATGATAGTGGTGCTAGTTTTCATAGAGAGCTCAAAGAATACTTTTCCGAACAACTGGTGTTTGGGCAAGAAATGAATAAAGAGAATAAACATATGGATATCTGCAGAAGAGAAACCAAAGAAAAAGAAAATACAAAGTACATGGATCTGGTATGTGGATGAACTCAGATTGTTTTACTAACAAAAAGGGAGCCTGTGTGGTTGGAGTGAAATGCATTTAGATGCCATGAGAGTAGCAAGCAAGGTCTGGTCCATATAAAACCAAGTAAGCCATGGTAAAGACAATTAATTTTTTATTAATGGAAATACAGTGTGATGGGGGGTTGAGAGCAAAGCAATGACATGACATGATGTTTTTTCTCTTCTCTTCTTTTTATCTTTTGTAAGTCATTTCTTAAATCTTTTAAAATCATTTCTTTCTTTTTTCTTTTTCTTTTTTTCTTTTCCCACTACTTGGGCATTGAACCCAAGACCTCACATATCTTGGGTAAGCCCTCTACCACTGAGGTGCACCCTACCTTCTTTTTTACTTTTTATTTTGATACAGGGTCTCATTAAATTGTGCGGGCTGCCTCTGGCCTTGAACTCACGATCCTCCTGCCCCATCTTTGAGTTGTGATTATTATGGGAGTATGCCATGGTGCCTGTCTTGAAAGTTAAAGTCTTATACTAAACTATGGGCACTGATGAAAGAAATTAATCTAATGGACATATGTGGAACACTGTAACTCAACTACAGAAAGCAAATTATTTTCATATAGATCAAGATTCTTTATTAGACCATATAGTCTGTGTCATCTAACAAGTTTCAACACATTTTAAATAAGTAACCAAAATGTATGCAATACAGTATTGAAAGCCAGTCATATAGTGGAGTCTATAGCTCTAAAATGCACATAACAAGAGGAAAAATCATGGTTCAAATGTAATTATCTGAACAATCATCTCAAGAAATTAGGAGAAAAAAAGAAAAATAAAACCAAAGAAAGGACAAGAAAGAAAACAATAAAAAATAAGAGTAGAAATTAATTATTTCAAATCAAATATATAATAAAGGGGAGCAACAAAATAAAAATTTGTGTTTTGGGACATGAAGATGTAGCAATAGAAACTCAAAGAGAAATGATACAGTGAGAAGAAAGTCTGGAAAGGAAAAAGGGAAGAAACAGCAGCAAGCTATGGGCCCAAGGGGCCCAGTATATGTATAATTGAAATTTCAGAAGAGGTGAGAAAGATGGACAGAAAAATTTTTAAAGAAATATTTTTGAAATGTGATAAAAATTATAACCCCATAGATTCAGGAATACAATGAGCCAAAAATTGAAGAAATATGAAGAAAACCATGCCAAAGCACTTCATAATTAAATGATGGAAATTGGGAAAGAAATAAAATCTTGAAAGAAGCTGTTGAAAAAATGACACCTAAAGTAGAAGAACAATGGTAAGAATGAGAGCAGACTGTCAACAGGAACAATGCATGCCAGGAAATAATGAAGTAACATCCTTAGTACTGGAAGGAAAAAGACAGTCACCCTAGAATTCTATAAATATTTTTTTCAGTCATACAAAAGCTGAGAAAACTCATTGTGAGTAAAAACATTCAGGACAAGGATAATATCACCAGATGGAAAATTTGAGTCTAGATAAAGTATGAAGAACATTGGGAATGGTAAATATATGAGTAAACATAAAAAAACTTATTGTTTTCAAGGGACAATTGTTTTAAAAAAATGACAAAATGTTTTGAAGGTTTAAAATATACGTAGAAGTGAAATGTATAACAACATTGGCACAAATGTCAAGATGAGAGAAAGGTAATTATAGTGTTATAAGATCAATAATAGAGATAAAATGCAATCTTAAAAAGTACTCAACCCAAAGGGAGACAATGAGAGAGGAAAGGAAAGAAATGGGGAATTAATGGGAAGTTAAAAAAATAAATAAGTATGAGGATCATGTGTGTAAAACCATTTATAATGTCAATCACATAAAATGAAATCATTTGAACAGTTCCATGATAAAGGTGAAATTGTGAGACCTGATCAAAGGTATGACCCAACTACATTCATTATCCAGAAAGCCCACTTTAAATATGAATTTGTTAAAAGTAAAAGGAGGGAAAAGGTATAGTTTGCTGAAGTTAATTAAAAGAAAGCTGAAGGGACTATGTCAATAATAGACAAAGAAGGTTTCAGAGTAAGGAATTTACCAGGGATAAAGAGGATCATTTCAACTCTGACTCTCTGAACTAATGTGAGACACTGAATGTTTAAACAGTATTTTATGGACACATCTAAACTTTGACACCTTTGTTGACAGTTATGCGGTATTTTCACTCTGAGTACATTCTGCAGAAAAAGTAAACAAAGATATATGCTTTACAAAAGAGGGCAATGACTTTTACGTTTACACTACTCACAATACAAATCTCACAGAAACTCAATGACATGTAATAGTCTTATGCTCATGCTAATCAGATAGAAAACATGCCACTTATCCATATTAAGAAGTAAAGATAATCTGGCCTATATTCTTTATTAATACCAAAAAACCCTAAATTATTTTCTATTTATGCTTGTCAAAATTTTAGATAATTATATCTCAAGTAAAAAAAAAGTTGTATTCTGAAATAAAATTTAAAACTCTTAAATATTTAAATATTCTCTTTGAAAATCTAAGGTGTATATTGGGAAAAAAAACTAGGATTTAGGAAGCTCTTATTGTTTACAGAGTACCAAATTTAGGGCAGAAATTCCAGACATTTACCAAAGAACAATACTAACAACTGCAAAATTATGTACAAAATATCCATGAGTATGGAAATCAGAAAATGTGAATAGACATTCCAACTTTGAAAAATTACTATAAGTTGAATTTGTGTTCAAAGAGAAGTTTTTTTAGGTGAATAGTGGAATTGATTGTACTATATTGCACAAAAGCAAACTACTTAGTTTTTAGTAGCTACTTGACAATTAATGGATATGATGTTAAATATTTTATAAGGTCTAAATCAATGAAAATATTTTCAGTAAGTAACCAGGATCACTGTAATCTCTAAAAAATAAAACTATTCACTTTGTCACTCTCATTTTAATATGTATGTATACATTGTGTCTGTAGACATTTAAGTAAACTGATTGAAGATATAGTTCTTTCTCTTTCTTCATGCAGAAAATTTTGATTCTGGGTTCCAGTAAAATATTTTGTAACTTTTTTGGCTCTGTAGTAAAGAGAGGCTCATGGTCTCCTGGATGTGATGAGCCATGTATTAGTTTGCTAGAGCTGCTATAACAAACTACCACAAACTGAATGGTTTAAACCATAGAAATATGTTCTCCCACAGTTCTGATAGCTAAAAGTTTCTAGTGAAGGTTCTGGCAGAGCTGGTTCTGAAGACTATCAGAGACCATCCATTCCATGATATCTTTGAAATTTTGATAACTGTCAGCAAGCCTTGGCATCTCTTGGATTGTGGGTGCGTCACTTTAAACTCCATCTCTATCATCACACCACCTCTTTCTCTGTATGTATGTATGTTAAGTTTCTCATCTTTGTCTTCTATTCTGTCTGTGTCTTCTCCCCTTTACAATTTACCCTAATCTAGAATGATCTCATCAGAAAAGCTTTAACTTAATTACATCTGAAAAAACCCTCTGATTCCATATGCACAAACCTTTTGGAGGAGAGTCACCATTAACCTCATTATAGGCCAGGTCTCTGAATTAGCCCTCACTGCACCTAGGTTTGTGTCTTCCATGCATTCATCAATGTCTATGTCATTGTTTGTTGTTAGGTGCTGTGGAGTCAGTTTGCAACTCATTGCGACCCTATGTACAACAGGTGGAACACCATTGTTAGTGCTTCTCTGCCATTTATAGGGTTCAATGAGAGAATGTTTATTGGGAGCAGCCTATGCAATTTAATGAGACCCTGTCTCAAAATAAAAAATATAAAAGGAACTGATATGTGGCTCAGGGGTGGAGGACTTGCCTGGCTTATGCAAGGCCCTGGGTTCAACGCTTCGGTACTGAAAAAAAAAATTGTAGATAGATCTTGTTGCTTGCCAAAATAAACCAAGATAAGCACAAGTTACATGTGTATCAAATTTAAATATTTGAAGTTTTCTCATTGAAATAACCAAGTAAACCGAAATGAAACTGAAAAGGAAATACATTTCTCACTGAATGTTTCAATCCCACCATGATATAGGATCTCTCATACAATGCTATCACCCCATATTTTGTAAAACATTAATTTATTTCTTTGTCAACTCAGCCTCAATATCACTTGCAGTATTTGTGATGTCACTTATTTTAGGAGTTGATCATAATTTTTCTTAAGTGCTTTAGTCACTTTATATAATTTTCTATGAGCAGAGAAAAAGAGAAAT
Source organism: Pedetes capensis (assembly GCA_007922755.1). Lineage (NCBI taxonomy): Eukaryota > Metazoa > Chordata > Mammalia > Rodentia > Pedetidae > Pedetes > Pedetes capensis. Next base: position 46,456 of record VMDO01008386.1, read on the forward strand.
CTTCAGTATAATTGTCTTAGTCATGGATCCCAGTTTAGTCAAACCAGAAATAATCTCATGCCCAGTGACTCAGTCAATGCTATATGAGAGAATAATGAAGAAAATGTGCATCAATCATGTCACTGAATCAATAGAGAATTTCATATAAGACTAGCTCTATATATTCTTTCTCCCGCACTGTTGTTGATATTATCATGTTCCACGTGAAACTATTGTTTACTTGCTTGAAACACATTATCTTTTAAAAGATAAGAATATCTAGCAAGGTTACTCATTGTATTGCTATTAAAGCTTTCTGATTTAAAAGGTAATTGCTTAAGTTTAGCTTTGGATTAATGTGATCAGCATTTTAAAATTTATTTGCAATTCATAAGAATATAGTTTCATGTTAGAGACTCCAAGTCAACAGACACATTTCAAGCTGCCAAACAACCTGACTAAAGATTTTGGTCTCACATCTAACTCTAAGAATGATTAACAAAAGCACCTTGTTATTGTTGTTAGGTGCCCTCAAGTCAGTGTCCAACCCATAGCCACCCTACATACAGCAGATGAAACTCTATTGTTGGTGCTTCTCTGATATTCATAGGGTTTTTAGTGGCTGACTGCTTCTTTGGGAGTGGGTTGCTGGGTCCTTCTCCCAAGCCTACAGCACCTGGTGGTCCCAGGTGGTCTTCCATCCAAGTACTAACCAGGCCCAACCCTGCTTAGCTTCGGAGATCTGACAGGATCATATGCCACAGTGGTACAGCTGCAGACTAAAAACACCTTATTATACTCATTTTCTATTGACTTTTTTCATTGCCTCTTCAGATTAGAGTTTGGCCTCTTCTCACAACACACACATATCATGAAAACTATAAATAAAAACAAGGAATAATCAAGAGGGTTTTATTGATTCTCACAACTTATTCATATGCCATAAAATTCATCTGTACTAAGCTTTTGCATCTTCAAAACCAAGTACAAATTTGAAAGATGTATTCATATGAAAACGCTTTATCATCTTCAAAATATTCCCTATTTTTTGTGGAGGAGATATATATTCCTTTTTCTCCCCCCAGTGCAAAGGATCGAACGTGGGGCCTTGTGCATGTTATGCAAGTCCTCTACCATTGAAAAACACTCCCAGCTATTTGTTTTTTGAGATAGTGTCTCATATATTTAAGGAAGGCCTCAAACTTGCTATGTATCCAGACTAGCCTTGAACTTGTGATCCTCCTGAGTATTAGAATTATAGACATACTCTACCATACCCAACTATCTTCTACTCTTAATTAAGATTTAAGATTTGCAAAATTTTGTCCTCAGACTAATGATTTATTCACTTATTCACATATATGTATGTATATGCCTGCAGCCGTAGCACTGTGGTCCTATCCCACAGTGTCGGAAGCTAAGCAGAGTCAGACCTGGAGAATGCTTGGATGGGAGACCACCTTGGAACACCAGCTACTGTAGGCTTGGGAGAAAGACCTGGTAACCCACTCCCAAAAAACAATCAGCCAGTGAAAATCCTATGAATAGCAGAGAAGCACTGACAATAGTGTTTCACCTGTTATACATGGGGTCACTATGAGTCAGATACCGACTCAACGGCACCTAACAACAACAACAAATATATATATATAAATATGTGTGTATATACATATATATATACATATATATGTATATATGTATACATATATATATATGTGTATATGTATATATATATATATATATATATATATATATATATATATATTCCATAGCCTATTTAGCTCAGTTGGTAGAGTGCTGCACTGCAGTCTCTGAGGTCCCGAGTTCAATTCCCAGTACCACAAAGATGGAAGAAGGACCTGGCAATCCACTCCCAAGGCAATCCCGAAACAGTCAGCCATTGAAAACCCTATGAGGGTCACTATGAGTCGGATACTGACTTGACGGCACCCAACAACAACAACAACAAATATATATATATATATATATATGGGGCTGGGATTTGGCTCAGTGGGTAGAGCACTGCACTGCAGTCTCTGAGGTCCCAAGTTCAATTCCCAGCACCACAAAAATGGGAGAAGGGCCTGGCAATCCACTCGCAAGGCAATCCCGAAGCACTCAGCCATTGAAAACCCTATGAGGGTCGCTATGAGTCGGATACCAACTCGACAGCACCTAACAACAACAACAACAACATATATATATATACATACACACACACACACACACATACAGATATATGTTTAAAAATTTGGGCCTCTTAATACACTCAATATAAAAGTTTTGAATTGATCTTTATTTAAGATTCAGCTGAGTTTTGTTATATTTCTTGTATAATTGTTTCTATAAAATTATTAGGGCTGGGATGTAGTGCACTGGGTTATCTTCTGGTATTCCAGATGTGAGGGTGAACTAGATGCTTTACAGCAGGATTCAGTAAACTGTGGCCCACAAGCCAAAACTAGGCCCCTGCCTATTTTTCTAAGTAAAATTGTATTGAAGTACATACATTCCTGCTCCTTGGGTATTATGTGTGGCTGCATTCACCCTAAAAAGCAGAATTGAGTATTTGCAACAGAGACTTTATAACCCACTAAGTCTAAAACAGTTGGCCATTTAAGAAATGTTTAATGACACCTGCTCTAAAGTTTTCTCTAATCATGAAACCTTGTGATTCTATGACTTGAGGAAAAGTGAATCAGAAATGAGCTAAGAATTATCCATTTACTTTTAAAATAGTCGTGAAAGTGGATCTACTATTCAACATTTAATTTCAGTGATTTTTTTCTTTTCTTTCCTCTAAAGCTGAGAATCAGAGTTCAGTCAAAACAACAGACATGTCAGGTAAGTTAATTTTCTCCTCCCTGAGTTATTCATGGATAAAATCCTAACAGTGAGGCAAAGTAGATCAATCAATTTGAGGGCAGAGTGAAATGGTATGAAGGGAAAACACAGGGCAACTAAAATGGAAGGAGCCTGTAGCCATACCACCCTGGCTTATGATCCCTTCAGATCTCAGAAGCTAAGCAGGGTTAGTCCTTTTATGGGAGACCGCCTGGGAATACCAAGTGCTGTCAGCTTGGGAGAAAGACCTGGCAACCCACTCCCAAAAAACAATCAGCCATTGAAAACCCTATGAATAGCAGAGAAGCACGGACATAGTGCTAGGCATGGCATGGAGTTGGGGAGTGTTTCATCGATTGTACATAGGGTTGCTATGAGTCGAATCCAACTCAATGTCACCTAACAACAACAAAGTGTTAGGAGACATTGAGTTTAAAACACCATGCACCCCAGGAGAACAGCCAGCTCAACCTGAGTGCACTGTGATAAAGGTGAGTAGAGCCAGCGCTGTGAATGGAGTACAGAATTGTCCTCTGCCCTCTCTCACTGTTTTTCACTGTGGTTGCTGAGCACTCTCCCAGAAGTACAATGTCTCCTTGTACTTTTGGAAAGAATCTTGTCCTGGGATCCAAAACAATAGCTGACAATCTAAAATGTTAAAACTCCTAGAAGTGTTCATGTCCCCACCAACCCTTAGTAGAGTCCTGAATGAATACTGGATGATGGAGCAACAGGAATTGGTAAAAGGATTGTTGAACAGGGGAGGGTGGTAATGTTGAGTCTTCCCATTGTTTTGAAATTATACTTAAGTAGGGGATTTTTACTTTCCTACATCTTACCAGGTATTTATGTAGATGACAACTCTCATAGGTTCTCAGTCCTGGCCACTTTTGATACATATAAAATAAAAATTTGAAATCAGTTTTTAAAATTCAGAAAAAGTATATGAGTGACTCTCATACCATTTGTACAGAAAATATCAAAATAATCATCTTAGTCTACCTTCTACCTCTGTTGTTCAAAGAATTTGAAACAAATGATTATGCTTTTATCTTTTGATTATTATTTTCTGCTACATACTATAATTAACTAATAAAGGAGTTATTGTTACTAATCTTTTTATTTCATCTCCTTGCCATATTTTTTATGATTTCCATCTTAAAAGTCTAGAAATGGATGTACACTAAGAAAAACAAGCAAGATATAACATAAAAACAGTACATCCAGGCAGAGAGGGCTGACATTGCTCTGAGAGGAATCTGTCCTCTTTGTTTTGTGGATTGACAACAAATAAAGAGAACTGGGAAGCTGCCAAGTTGTCAGTTTCTTTGGAGAAAACTATAGCATCATTCATTTTGGTTAAAAGAGTTGTATTTTAAAAATGCCAGCAATAACTATAATCGATTTTAAATAGAATAAAAAGTACAGTTAGTCTATTTTGAGTTTTGGAAAGGACTTAGGTTTAGATCAATGGGTAGAGTGCTGCTCTGAGCTCTCTGAGGCCCTGGGTTCCATCCCCAGCACCACGAAAATGGGAGAAGGACATGGCAGCCCACTCACAAGAACAATCAGCCATTGAAAACCTTGAGGCTTGCTATGAGTAGGGCCTGACTCAATGGCATGTTACAACAAATTTTTGAATTATATAAACTCCTGCTCCTAAAACAGATAAGAAACAAACCATTGATTTGAATAGTGGATAAAGTAAATATGAGGCTCCTGTAAAGCTAAAGGAAAATTCACTTTCGTTTTTTTTTACATTCAAAGTTCAATATATGCTGTGGCTAGACACTAAGTCCAGATCATATCCTGCAAAAGGATGAATTAACAAATTTATTAATAGGAGATTTTTTTGTTAATACTTTAGTTAACTGTTTTTTCAGATTAATAATTTCTTTAGTCTTATGTATTTGTCATCAAAGATGTTAAGATATAAAGTATGTGAGATATTCATCTATAGGTTAAAAGATAGGTGTATTACTAAAACTAATTAATATTTCTCTTTTAGGTTGAGGGTGATACAGAATTCTAGCCCACAGAATTGCTAGTACCGCTTCCATTCTGTAAATATGAGCTAATATATAGTCTTTGATTACATTAGACATAGCTCTCACATTTGATTTTTTTTCATATTATGCATGTAACTTTATTTGAAAAATTATATCTCTATCACCTACTTCAAAGACTATTATTAAGGGTCTGGGTGTCAATGATTATTATATGTAAGATCTTTTTGAGAGATTAGGAATCAGTAAGGCAACTCTATAAAATGTGAATTATAAGCAACTATAAATAGATATGATGTTTTAATAGTGTAAAATAAAGATGATATAGCTGTAATTATGTGGAAATGATCAACCAATGTCTGAAAACATGCCCATTCATTCCATTCAGAAAGGTAAAGGTGGTGTATAGCAGATAGCTGTGTTTAAGGCTGTGTAATGAGAAATTTATGCTCCATTTCTAAAGCATATGGGAAAGTCAAACTTCAGCTGCACTGTGGCATATCTGATAAGGCCTAAAATTTAGTATAATTCCCTGCTAAATACACCAATAGTATAGTCTATCAATCGCTGCTAACCAGGGCATTCAATAAGCATTCTGCTCCTCTTGCTTATACCACTAAGAGTTAGGAGGCTGTCATTCAGGGTTACTTTGGGAGGGTAGTAAATACTGTAAAGAGCTATAACAACTCTAGCAGTCATATAGGTATAAAGTAACATGTCCTCAATGAGTCTCAGATAATCTTATGTAAAATCAGATGAGGGAAAGATTTGGGGGTTTTCTCTTTGTTTTTTATTTTGTTTTGGGTTTTGTTTTGTTTTGTTTTGTTTTGCTTTGCTCTGCTTTGCTTGTGATATCCCTTGAATGAGGAAAATTGGCTTAAGAAAAAGCTTAAAGGGTTCATGAAAGAAGTAACTTCCTAGCTGCTGGATTATTCCACCTCCATGTTTTTCTAACTCTGAGTTCAGAGCTAATGAAAAGATGGAGATGGAAGGACCCACTAAAAAGTAATGTGTGCCTAGAGATGTAGGCAGACATCCATAGTCATTACAATTTTAAACAACATTGGAATGCACTTTTCTTTAGCCTTATTATTTTCCCACAGACAAGTAGAGCTAATAGCTTGTCCTTGAAAATGGGCTTTTTTTATTTATTTGATAAGAGATCTCAGGATTGAGCAAAAAAAAAAATGTATCAATATGCCTCAGTGTTCTGTAAAAGGAACAAACCATTCACCCTTAATTTGGGGGGAACTATAATTATGTGAATCAAGGTTCTTCAACTAAATTAAACCAATAAGTTGTGTGCATGAGTAAAAAGAGGCCTATTATAAGGAATAGGTGTGCATAATTGTGGAGTCTGGGAAGTTCAAAGATCTGCAGTCTGCAGGCTGGAGCCCTGACAAGCTGATTAGTGTAGATCCAGCCTAAGCCCACAGGCCTGGGAGCCAGGCATGCTGCTGGTATGGTGGCAGTTCTGAGGTTGGCAGACTCAAGACACAGGAACAACTGATCTTTCAATATGAATCCTGAGGCAAGAAATGGTCAATATTCCCATTCAAGGTCATCCAGCAAAAGGAATTCTCTTTGTTCTAGTCAGGTCTTTGACTGGTTAGGCAAGGCCCACCCACATTGGGGAAGCCAATCTACTTTACTCAGTCAACCAAGTCAAATGTTAGCCTCAAACCAAAACACTTCACAGACACTCTCACAATAATGCCTGGCCTGCTGTCTGATCATGTTGTTGCCCAGTCAAATGGACACCTAAAATTAACCATCACAGCAACATTCTCATGGTGTACAGCTCAACTTGTGAAAAAGCACGCTGTGCTTTTTTTCTTTACTTTCCTTAATCATGTTTCCCATTCTCCATTACATTATGGGCACTAAATTTGGTAGGAAATAGAGGTAAGAACAGAACAAGCCTCACCAAACCTGACTTCTGCCTTTAAAAAACAGGACATACCCTCCTGTCTGGGCATCTCCATTGTGCTCTATACTCTTTCTGGTTGCTGGTTGCTGAGCTCTAGGAACTAATATGAAGTAAAGCATGAATCATTCTGTGCAGGGGCTTCTCTATCTTAGTTTTTAACTTTGAATCACAGAATCTTGATATTGTTTTTCAGTTAGGATCCACTCAAGCTAGAAATATGCCTATAGCAAAGTAATATCTGGAGTTTTTTTTTTTTTGTAACTTAGGATTTTGTGATGTTTAAAAAATTAATTGGAGCCAGGCACAGTGGCACAGGCCTATAATCCCAGTGACTCGGGAGGCAGAGGCAGGAGGATCACAAACAAGTTCCAGACCAGAGGCAGTCTGCCTAATTTAGCGAGAGCCTGTCTTTAAAAAAAAGTTAAAAATGGGATGGCGATGCCACTCAGTGGTACAGCACTTGTGGAGCAGGCAAGATTGGGGCCCTGGGTTCAACCCCCAGTACTGAAAAAAAAACCCAAAAACAACAACAACAACAAAAAAAAACATTAATTGGTTCTAGAGACTGCATTAACATCCTAGCTCTGCAATTTACTTGCTGTGTGACCTTGGGCAAATCACTTACTCTATCTGGGCTTCAGTTTCTACTTTGTAAAAATGTAAATAATACTGCAATAATTGAGTGAGTTAATATTTGTAAAATAATTAGAATAATATCTGGTACCGCTCTCTCGCCCGGACCTTCAGTGAGGGAAGAACGCTCTCCTGCCACAACCATCAACAAGGAAAGAACCTCCTCTCTGTCTGATCACCTACAAAGCAACAGCTGTCTCCTCATGAGCACAGAGAATGCCAACACGGGTGTTTGCCCCTGGCAGGCAAAAGTGCCTGAGGTTTTTCCTTTCTCCCATTTCCTCCAGGGTCCTGAGGGGCCACAGAAGTCTGTGCCCCTCACCGAGGGTCCCAAGTGAATTGTGTTTAATATCTGTGTGCGCAGAGCCGCCGCCCGGCCGAACATCCCATCAATGCTTAAAAATAAAATATTTTAAATATATTTTCAAGCCCATATTTAAGTCAAGAGAGTGAGAACATTCTAAACCTTTCAGAATGCTAAGAACAAACTTCATTGACCTCATAATAATAATTATGCCATAAACGAGTAAGATGTACTTACTTAAACTCTGTTGGTCACATGGCATAATGGAAAGGAAATGGAGTTTCTAAACCTACTTGTTTTAGCTCTTCCACTTACTTTTGGACATGTTACCTTATCTCCCTGACCCACAATATCTCTGGTTTTTAGAACAAAAGATTAAAAGTGTTTGCTTAACTTGTAAGAGCAGAAAATTAGCTTCAATTGGGAGAAACAGAATAATTTCTTTTGTTTCAGAGACGTGTTTCATTTGCTTTTATTTTCTCTTCTAATTTGAGGCTAGAGAACCAAATCCAAGACATTTATCTCTATCAGTTTTGCCTGTGATCTCTATAAACATAAATTTCTCTCTTCTACTAAGACTCCTGACCAGCAAATAGAAAGCCTTTCGACCTATAAGATTACAAAGTTTTAGACCAAGGGTTAGCAAACTTCCCATAAAGGGCCAGGAACTAAATATTTGGCATGTTGAGGACCATCAGGTCTCTGTTGCCACTACTCAACTCTACAATTACAGCACAGAAGTTCCACAGATAACATGAAAATGAATGTGTGTGCTTGTGTTCTAATAAAACTCTATACAAAAAGTGTTCTTAAGAACAAAATGAATTATCACATATGGAAGTAATTTCATAGTGTCTCATAGCATTCTTTGTATATTATATATAATTTTCTGGAAGTTAGTATCTATTCAAATTGAAAAAAATACATCTTCCTCAACATATATTTCTACAGAATAATCTAAAGTCAATAAATCTTGATTCACAGTTATTCCTGGGTTAGGGGATGTTTTCGCTTCCTATTAGTCATACTGAAGGGCATTTAAGATAAAATGCTTTGTGTGTTCCTTTAAAAGTATGTTGTTTTTGTTGTTAGGTGCCATCAAGTCAGTGTCTGACTCACAGCAACCCTATGTACAACAGATGAAACAGTATTGTCAGTGATTCTCTGTTATTCATAGGGTTTTCAATGGCAGATTGATTTTTGGGAGTGGGTTGCCGGGTCCGTCTCCCAAGCCTACAGCACCTGGTGTTCCCAGGTAGTCTGCCATTCAAGTACTAACCAGGCCCAACACTGCTTAGCTTCCGAGATCTGACAGGATCTGATGCCACAGTGCTACAGCTGCAGGCATTTAAGAGTATGTTGTTGTTGTTAAATGCTGTCTAGTTGTGTGCAACACATAGTGACCATTACACGGTTTTCTATTTTGGGATTGCCACGGGAATGGATTGCCATGTCCTTCTCCCATGTTTGCAGTGCTAGGAATTGAACTCAGGACCTCAGGGACTGCACCACGGCACTCTACTGACTAAGCTAAACCCTATCCCATTTAAGAGTATAGCTAGGTCAAAAAAGTAAAGTTAGATGAGAGTAGAAATTGATTATCATATGAAGGCAGAAAATGCCTCATCAATATTTCACCTATTAAGGGGATGAAGAGTGTCATCATGGCCACATACAAGATAGGACAAAATCAAGAACCCCAACAAGAATCTAAAATCTAGAAGAGAACTTCAGTGGTCACAGCAGTGTATTCCCCTCCCCAGTCACAGAAGTATACCAACCACTCCCATGAGCTTCATTGTCTGTACCATGTATGTTGCAGTTGCTTTCGTAACAGACCATGTCCTTTCTGATATGGAAAGCCCAAGGTAGACTGTACTTCCCTTCTCTGAGGCCAGGATATTCAGCATTCATACTTAATGGCCAACACCAACAACTGTATAAGTACTTGGTATTAATTCTTACAAGAAGACTGTTTATTTCTTCCACTTGAATTTGTTCTGACTTCCTATTTCTATCTTATTCACCTGTGGTTACATAGCCTATAGCAGTACCACTGTGAGGTCCAAACCCATCAGATCTTGGAAGCTAAACAGGGTGGGGCCTGGTTAGTACTTGGATGGGAGACCACCTGGGAACACCAGGTGCTATAAGCTTAGGAGACAGACCCGTCAACCCACTCCCAAAAAACAATCAGCCATTGAAAACCCTATGATTATCAGAGAAGTGCTGACAATGCTGTTTCTGCCTGTTTTACGTAGGGTCTCTACGAGTCGGACACTGACTAGATAGCATCTAACAACAACAACAATATTCCCATAGATAGTCCTTTCAGAACTTCTCTCTGGGAATAACTGAAAATCTCTACACTCAAATTCTTAGGAGAGAACTTTGGTCCTATAGTTTCCTGAGTTTAGAATGCCCTGGGTTCAGCCCCTCACTATACTGAGATAGAAAGGAAGAAAGCACCAGAAAGTATTGCATCTAATGGAGGTAAATTGTGTGTGTGTGTGTGTGTGTGTGTGTGTGTGTGTGTGTGTGTGTGTATAATGGACTCAGGAAGTAAATTGTGTGTATGTTTGTGTGTGTATGGGACTCAGAAGATGTATGTATGTATGTATGTATGTATGTATGTAATATATGTATGTAATATATGTGTGTATGTGTGTATGTGTGTTTATGTATGTGTGTGTAAATGTATGTGTGTGTGTGTGTGTGTGTGTGTATGGGACTCAGAACTGATTCCTTAAGTGAGGATTGCAGTTAAAAAGAATAAAAAAGTAATACACAAATTTGGAATTTCTGTTCTGGGAGCTACTAAATCATCCCATTAAGCAGGGTTAATTATGCCACCTACCTAGGGATCATTAGGTCACACATGGCAGCATGAAACAGGAAAATGGTGCTTCCTCACGTTTAAGATTTAAGTTTCTCTCAGAGAAGAGGAAAATAAAAGATTTTAAACGGCAAATAGTGTACAAGTCTTCTGATTCCAGTTTAAAATTCCCAAGACTCCAGTTCTTTCCCCAATAGAAAGTGCTCTTGGAAACAGTTGGTCATGGACACTGCTTTAGTCTGAATCATCAGAGAAACAGAGCTCAAGATCCAATTCAATGTACAAGGATTTTAGAAAAATGCCAGTGAGAGAAAATGGCAAGGACTCGTCAAATGTCAGCGTAAGTCTGGCCTGCAGAGAGGGCCAGAGGAGAGCAAGGCTGAGCGGAAGTGCCCTTGATCAGCATGCATTGCAAGAAAGGGTCAGGAATGGCACTGGGGAATCCTCCAGCCCAAGTCCCTTTTTGAAGGAGTTGATGTCTCCCAGGAACAGACCTGCCTTAATGTCCCATTCTCAGGTGCCCTGGGACACCAGTAAACTCTCCTGCCCTTAAAACTCCCAGGGATTTATCAAGCTCACAGCAAGGGCTGCCCACATACCACTGTCCCACACTGAAAAGGTCCATTAGGATGCATCTTATTGCAGTGGCTCTAGGAGACTCAGGGGCCTGGGATTAGAGCACTGCTCTGCAGTCTCTGAGGTCTCGAGTCATTCCCCAGCACTGCAAAAATGAGAGAAGGATGTGGCAATCCACTCCTGGGGCAATCCTTAAACAGTCAGCCATTGAAAACTCAATGAGGGTCGCTATGAGTCAGACAGGACTCCACAGCACCCAACAACAGGAGAATCAGCCTCCACCAACTTGCGCCAAGTTCTGACTGGAAGTTTGTAAACTGGATTTAAAGTGACACAGTATACCCACAAGTCAATAATCATCACAATCACCAAAGTGCTCCAAGGCACACATAGGTCATTTCAGAGCACTATATATTCCACTGTCTCCAGTTTCTGAATAGAGCAAAGAAACATCTGAAAACATAGAAGTGCCTGAAGACTCTATTTCATATATTTTTACATGCAGAATTTTTTCAGAAAAGTAGGCAGATTGACTTTGATTGGAAGGTTCAACTTTGAAAGGGCATAATCATAATATTATAGTATCATGTAGAAGTATATCTTACATAATGCTATATATCATGTTGTTGTTGTTAAGTGCCATTGAGTCAGATCCAACTCATAGCAACCCTATGTACAATGGGATGAAACACTACCTGACACTGGGCCATACACATGATCTTTATATGTTTGAGCCCATTGTTGCAACCACTGTGTTTCTTCTTATTTTGAGTTGTGTCATATCAGCAAATGGAAGTCCTAGGGGCTTTGCTCCACTCCCATCATTAAGGTCAACTCTACTTTGAGGTGGTAATTCTTCCCCAGTTGTCTTTTGAATACTTGGAAGGAAAAGAAAGAAAAAGCAAGGAAGGGAGGAAGGGAGGGAGGAAGGAAGGAAGGAAAAAAGAAGAGAAAGACAGGCCAAAGGGTATTGAACATGATAGAGGTTAATTTTTTTTTTTTTTTTTTTGTGTGTGTGTGTGTGTGTGTGTGTGTGTGTTGGACTCAGAGCTGATTTCTTAACTGCGGATTACAGTTTTAAAAAGTGAAACAAAAATTTGGAAGTATCTATTTCAGGAGTCAGTATTCTATTCTATTAAGTATTCATTCTATTAAGAAAGCTCAACTCAGCTGCCTACCTGCGAATTATTAGCAATAACCACTGGCTCTGGGCATTCAGGGCTGGGATTTAGCTCAGTTGGTAGAGCGCTGTGCTGCAGTCTCTGAGGTCCCGAGTTCAATTCCCAGCACCGCAAAAATGGGAGAAGGACCTGACAATCCACTCCCAAGGCAATCCCGAAACAGTCTGCCATTGAAAACCCTATGAGGGTCGCTATGAGTCGGATACCGACTCGACGGCACCTAACAACAACAACAACTGGGCATTCAACGTGTTTTAAGCAAGAGAGCTTGGAGTTCACTCTGAATGAGGTAGACTGCACTCAGCCCTGAGGCTGTTACTTCTAGTGTCTGTAAGAAGGTAATATAAGGTAGGATGTTGAGTCTTAAAAATTAAACCTTGGGAAATCCCAGGAGTAAGACCATTGGTTGTTTAACCAGCTATGCTGTCCTCTCCCAACACAACTGAAGGACAGTTGATCCTCGGAAAATGCTTGACCTTGGAAAAGGCAGCTGAAAGTGCAAGGTTCAAGGGGCTCCCACTCTTCCGTTTAATGTTCCTTTTTCTTCCTGCTTAGTGCACTAAGCTGACATTTTTCTTTGTTTATATGGGCATGTGTTTAGTTTCTTCCCACAGATCTCTTACATGGCAAGAGCAGAGCAGACTCTAAACGTTGTTCTTGCTACACAGATATCAGGAATGCAAGAGCATGCAGTGCATGCTGGGCTGTGGGAGGCAAAGAAGGAAGGAGCCAAGGCCGTCCTAGAAATATCAGAGTATTTCATGCAATTCTCCATGGCCTCAATGCTCCTAAGGGGTCATGGTCATAAGAGATGCCTCTTACTTCAGCCAAGCCATGGAATACATTTTCCTGTATATGTCCACTGTGGCCAGGGCTCCCTGTGGGGTATGGTGTGAGTTATGGCCTTTTGCACTCCAGGAACTTGCAGTTCAGTGGAAAGATAAGACAAGCAGGTGTGATTTTAAAAAACAGAGCACTTCATACCATAAGAGACAAAAAAAATTAATTTTCAAAAAATTATCTAAACATAAATTACATTTTATTCTCAGTTCACAATAAATACTATAAGCTTATAAAACATTTTAATTATCTGTATTTTCTTTAAATCTATTGAGGTGTTATTACTTTTATATATAAATAAAAGCTATTATTAAGTAAAAATAATTCTTACAATTCCTATTTGAAATTTCCAATTACTCCTGATTAAACATGTTGTTGTTATTAGGTGCTGTCTTGTCGGGTCTGACCTACAGCAACCTTGTGTCCATCAGAATAAAATGCTCCCTGACACTGTGTCAGTGCCTCTCTGCTATCCATAGGGTTTTCAATGGCTGGTTTATGGAGACTGTTTCAGGAATGGGCTGCCAGGTCCTTCTGCCATCTGATTAAACATAGCAAAAGTTAATTAAACAAATTGATAATGGTAATATTTTAATGACACTTTTCTTGAGAAAAAAGAGCAGAGACAGTAAGGGAAATTTCACTACACAGCAGTTATTCTAGGTAAGGCACACAGTGTAATACCTGTTGAGCTTTAGGTAAGAAAATGAAGGCATTTTCTTTGATTTTCCCCAAAATTCTTCTCACCAAAGCTTCAATTACAATCTTTTCAACCACTGAGAACTACTGTAAAATCTCAAGTCCTCCACATTTATGCCCATTTTAAGTACAACGGAAAATATCACTATCTCTGAAAGTTGTAATATCTGACATTTGAGTAGTGTTTTTGTATGGATGTGCATCTCACAAGAATCTCATGCAGTGGGCTCCATAGGCTCTAGCTCTAGGGTTAGAGACTTTCTGCAAGTTTTCTTGGCCATAACATGCTGATACCTATGTTATATCATTTCAAGTTTAATCATCTTGCTAGGAGGAATAGATGCACTTATGGTTCAGTGTACCCATTGTATGTATCCTATTATTTAGTGGTTTCCCAGATCTTCAGAAATACAAACTGTTTCAATCTGCAAAGATTGAAGATCTAATACCATAGTCTGACTGTGAGTTTGTGATTTTCCTGCAGTTAATACTCAACAACCAGATGCATCACCTTCTAAAACTACTATGTTGCTCTCAACATCAGTAAAGACTCCAAAAAACATCTCACAGTTTCAAGGTATGATTTCTGCATGTCTGAGTAGAAAGTAGCTCTGCCTGAACCTTCTTCACAAAGACTATCACACCAATCTTGATTCTCAAACCAGAGCTCTTTCAGAATGAGAGAAATTTTGCATTTGCAACATTATACCTATACATCATAGTTATTTCCTTAAATGGGAGTGGAGGGAGGATTATAAGGATTGATACACATTAACCAAAGGTGATTTATTTATTTATTTATTTATTTATTTATTTATTTATTTATTTTCTTAAAATAATAGATACTGAGGATGGAGAAAACACAACATCATCAACCATCCCTTCTTATTCTAGTAAGTAACATACATATCTCCATTCATGGTGATAGGTATGCAGAATATTTGAATGTGTGAGCAATAAATAAAAGGGGTTGGATTATGGACAATCTTTCTCAACTTTGCTAAACCTGAAATTCCATTATAATCCTATCTAACAGCAATCTGCTTTGAGAATTTCCTATAAGTCTGAGCTTAATTAGTATACTTTGGCAATTTTTTTCTTACCTTAGTGCTAAACAGTTACCACCAAGGGCCATGGATGACCTGATAGGACTAGTTTCAGATAAGCCAAAGTGCCTAGGCTGAGGTCCCCATACAGTAGAATTTTGCCCAAATTATCATGTTGTATACCTTGAATATATTCCATCTTTTTTCAATTAAATATTTTAAATAAATAATGTAAATTATAAAAATGGAGTTTTACCTTCATAGAACTTTATGTTAATAATAGTCTTTAAGAAACATCCTAATTTAGCTAAAACATATCTATGTATATGTATGACATTTAATGTATGTATGCTAAGACTAAATATAGAATATTTAATAATTTCCTTAGTAATTAAAAATAAGAGGGAAAACAGACAGGCACTGTGAGGCATGCCTGTAATCTCAATGACTTGGAAGGCAGAGGCAGGAGGATTGCAAGTTTGAGGCCAGAGGCAGCCTGTGTCTCAAGATAAAAAATAAAAACAGGCTCGGGGTGCAGCTCAGTGGCAAAGCACTTGCAAAGTATATGCAAGGCCCTTGGTTCAGTGCCCCCAGTATCACAAACAACAAAAGAAAATAAATAAGATGAATATATATAAATGGATAATCATAAGAGATCACATTAGATTGAGTAAAGCCCCTTTATCAAGTAAGTTAGCATAGAAATAATCAACCTGTTGATTCAAGGCATCTTCATTTTGAGAAGCAATGGTGACTTCATTTAAGGTCTATTATGAAATCAGCAGAGTGTACTTACAACAAATATTTAATCCTGAAAGTAGAAGTATAAGCCTTGCTACCAATGAGTTGGAGAACTGCTCTCCTTCTTTGATAAGTGTCTGAGCAGCATGTATGCCTGCAGATGGAAATAGTTAACTAGAGAGAAGTCTTACCATCTATCCTTCTGTTTGGATCCCTATGACGGGCCATTAGCTTTTATCACTACCCTATTTACCTGCAAAATCAGTCAGAAAAAAGGCAGACAAGTAAAACAAATTTAAAAAACCCTCATCTTAATAAAAACAAGAAAAACGCACCCTAGTTACCACAGCAACACTACTCCTCCAAACACACACACACACACACACACACACACAAACACACACACACACACACACACACACACACACACCCCTCTCTTTTGAACCATGCTGTTTGGCTTTCAAGAATCATATCCAATGTGATATCTCCTTACATTATTTTATTTATTTCCTAGTTTTAAGACAATGTTATGCAGAGGATATTTGTGTTCTGTAGAAAGCCAGCATTAGGACTAGAGCAGTCCTGACTGGGCTGGACTTTGTGCCAATAACTCCATCATAAAGTACTAAAGAATATAATGAATGAATGTCATTTTAGCTGTAATCTAGAGGCCATCTTCGACCTCCCTGGTCTTCCCCATCCCCCTTTCCCCAGCCTCCAGGACTTTGATTCCATGGGGGATGATCTCAGAGGGGGTGGAAGTTTATTTCAGAAAGGCTACAAGACTGACATCAAGTGGATTCCTCAGAAATGACAACTAGAGTAAAACCCACGAGTTAGATAAATCCGACTGACCTAAAGTATAGTATTTTCAATAGAAGGATGTTTAAAGAAGAAAGTCAATGTGTATGCTTTTGGTCAGTTAATAGTCTATGTAAATGAAATTCAGCAACTGCTCTGATTGACAATGTCTCCAATACTTTACAGGTATTATTTTGCCAGTGGTTATTGCTTTGATCGTTATAACACTTTCTGTATTTTTTCTGGTGGGTTTGTATCGAATGTGCTGGAAGAAAGACCCAGGTAGGTAATAAGGTGTTATTATTTTGCTGTTGTTGTTTTTCTGGAAGGAGAATGAATATTTGCTCCATCTAAACTTAAACTTCAAAAGTTAAAAGAAGAAAGGACTTATATAAATGGAAAATACTATATTGCTTGATTATATATTGCTTGATTATAAAAATACAGGGGAAGAAGAGAAATCCATTGAACGCTGGTGAATATAAGGAGTGATGATACAGCTACTAATGGTAGATATTAAATATTGATAAATTCTTATTAATGAAATAGCCTCACTTTTGTGGGTTGTCAAAGGAATATGGTAGTAAAATTGGCATGAAGTGGCCTGCCTGTTCTACTATGAAGTCTTTTTTTCTTTGTTTCTCCTTTTCTACATAGCACAGAAGAGCAGGAGGCTTGCTAAGAATTCAGCTTCAGTGCTCATAATCTCCAGCAGTGTTCTGTGACTTCTTCCCTCCTTGGAGGCTTAGCTTTCTTCCCATGAAAGTGTCTTCCATGACTGTGTTAAATTTTTTATTCTTTATTTAAATAAGGTCTATGTTAGAGTAGACTCAATTTACAGATAATTTGCACAGTTAAGGAGTTCTCATATACTCCACACCTATTTTCCTTTATTATTAATATCTTATGTTACCATGGTATACTTGTCACAATTAAGGAAATGATCTTAATAAATTATTACCAACTGACTTCTTTACCATATTCATAGTTCCTTCAGTCATTATTCAGTTGTTTTTCTACTTTAAGGACTTTGGCTTTTGACTGGGTGATCTACCTGAATCCCTCCAGCTCCAGTGGCTCACCTACCTCCTACAAGTCCTAAACTCTAATCCATCTTCATATATTCCATATTCCAGACCCCTCCACTGGTCATGTTATGCAGAGTCACATAGCCATACCTTCATCTATACTGTTCCTTTTCCTGGAGGAATAACATACCTTTAGCTATTGTATCATACTTCAAATTTACCCAATAGGATTGAGCTCAAATAAACAACTTACTCTACCTTTTTATAGCATACCACTTCTTCAAGCAGAATGGATTATTGCTTTAATTTTACTTCTGCAGAATTTGATAGCATTCACTGTAATATAGGTAACTGATTCTCTATGGACCTGCCTCCCCTGCATGTTAGGCAGTCCCTCCAAGTCTTAAACCACATATTGTTTTCACTACATTGTACAGAACATTGCTCAGTTACATTTTTAAATGTCTCATAAGAGAGATTCTTCTCTTTCCCCACTTTGATTCTAAATATTTCACTAGCAAAATTCTACCTAAGTCTTATACACTGTAATAAGGTAAAAATCACTTACTTTTATAAGGTGTACACACTGCAGTATGCTTTGCTTACTTCCTGAACAATGTGCCCCCAGCACACTGATCAATGTTGTTCAGACCAAAAACTGTCTGTGCATCTCGCAGACAGTGGAAGCAAGATCAAGACAGTGCAAGGGATAGTTACAAGGCCACAACAGCAATGCTCATTTCAGCTCTGGGTGGGAAAAAAGAAAACAAATCAATGTCTTTTTGTTTGGGAGTGAATAAATAATTTTAAAAGCATTTAATAAACTTCTTAATAATATCTGACATATGTGTTCTTACCCAGTGTCCAGAGAGTAAATAGCATCTTCGTAAATTAGCTTAAGTTCTAAGTTTTTAAGCCACCAATTCTATTTTTTATGGTATATCAGCCACCCAAGTTGAAGCCTGTAGGTGTTGAGTTATATTATACATAAAAATTAATATGCTAAATCCACTTTTTAAAGTGACTTGTACTGAAAAAAATGATCTGCATGAGATTTGAAATTATGTTATTTGTAAAGTCAACATTTTCTATTCAAGAGGACTGTGGATGTATAAAATTTCCTAGCACAATGGAGAGTTATTCTGAAGAAGTATTGTGCTCTAAAATTAAGTTGGGTGATTATATAATTAGCCAAATCCATTTGGTTAGTGTTCACTTGGTTTTTCAAACAGAAGTTACAACATTGTTATCACTAAATTAACACCACTAAGCACCCGCAGTTAATTGTTCTCAAGTATGTATGTGAAACTTCATTAAGTTCAGAAGATTAGTAAACCCACCTTGCTCTATGGAAAACAACATGAATCAGAGATTTGAAATTAAGCTAATGTGGATAATGTTGAGAGTGGACTGAGCTTAGTGTTTATGCAGAAAGTTGTCTGTTGACAGGTATCTGTCTTCTAATGAGCCCTTCATTGTGGTGCTCCAAGGAAAACTATTCAAAGAGCCATGCAAAAGTTATCACCTCATTTTGAATAGTAATATGAGCATTACAAGTGTTAGAGTACATGGCACTTATAGGGAAAAAAATGTCATTAAAGCCTTGCCCATGGAAAGACTAGGTTAGACCCCATTTGTGAAGAGCATATGGTGTCACGAATTAAATTCTAAGGATTAAGAGTTATGATTGGTTGTCTTAGATTGGGTGGCAGAAATAAAAGCAGCCAAAATGTTAGTGGAAGTGAAGAGCCTTATAAAGCAGGAATAATCAAAGCTGTAAGTGTTAAATATTGAAAGGGGATATCCCAATCATACCAGCTAGTTTAAATTGGAAAATAAATCCAAGAGACAGAAGTTAAGTAGAACGGAATAAAATCAGAAGCATAGCAAGTAGGGGATTGAAGCAATCACATTAAACAGCCCAGTGCAAGGTTGGAACACCAATGTCCACCCCAGAGGGGCCATGTCGGAGTGTAGAATGAATCATTGTGACCCTCAAACCAAGGTGTTTTCAACCAGACACTTGTGGAGCAGACTGGCAGAGTGTATAAAAAATTAGCTACAGTTAGTTGCCTCATTGACATTTTGCAGGATGACTTTGACAGACGGAAGCTGTTGGACTTAGGATACAATTAGACATAATACCTACATTATAGGTCCCCACAAATACAGTGAATAGTGTTTTAGTAAAGAGCAATGTATAAAGGGGAGCAGGAAACTCAATCCCATGGTATAAAAAGGCAATTTGATAATTTGAAGAGAATTATTCAGAGATACTAAGTAAAGTGAGACTTTTCTCATGTTAACTGGATATGCAACAATGTGCAGTAGTTTGTCAAAGTAATATGAAACTGTAAGATAAAAATTAATCCAGAACTAAGTTCAGTAGAGTTGGTCTAACTAGGACTATCCCATGAATGGCAGGATGGGTATTGACCATACCTTAGAAAATGTGTTGGGAGAGAATAAAAACAACAACAACAAAGAAAAATCACTAGATTTAGAAAGAGAGTTTTAGCAGAGAGCAGTAGGAATCTCAGGTTAATAACAACTGTTTCCTCTCCTAGGCACACCGGAAAATGGAAATGATCAGTAAGTAAGGCCATATCACTTTGGTTTTCCCTAGAAGCTCTGACTCTACTATTTACTTAAAGAAAATGATTCTATACCTACATTTTTTTGTGTGTTGTTTTCTCTTTTTTTTAAAAAAAGTGTATAAAACACTCTATATGGGAATTGGCTATTTGTCAGAGATCTATTTAGCACAGAAATTCCAGCAACTAAGAGAAAAGATTGTTCTTAAGCATGGTTAAGTAATGAAATGAGAAATAAAGATGAAATGGAAAAGTTGAAGTATGAATATAACTATAAGGGAAAATATCAGAGAAAACATACAGAGTTTTAAGATAGTTTTCCCAGTAAAATGTTCTGTATGATTATCACAGTTAGAGAAAACTGTGCCTAAGCTTTGAACAATCTCTGAATGGCTCTGCCTTAACAGTAGAATAACAATGGTTATTCTACTTCAACTTTAACAAAACAAACAAAGCAAATGTTAACAATCTAGGTAACTGTTGCAAACAAAGTTGCAAAGAAACATGATGAGCTTTTTTTCATGACAAAAACAAATTACGTGATTATCTTTACTGACTTGAATTTGTAGCCTATGTTTATATACATGGTTTGTATTTCACTCAGTTGAGACCATTAAAAATAATATTATATCCCTAGATCACCTACCCATCAGGAGTAGAATGAAACTCTAGAAGTACCCAAAGGAAGGAACTGGGTAGAGAGGTGGAGGTGTGAATCTTAAAATAGACAGGTTAGACACTGTGTTCCAGGATCTCAGGAAAAGGAACAGCACCAGAAGTTAGCACTAGCCCGTAAGTTTTGCAAACATTCCTATATCTTTCCTGTTATAATTCCGAACTAGAGCCATTTGCAAATGTGGACCTTTGACAAGTGTTCCCCATGACCTATTTGATGTTTAATTGATCTGATGATCACCACTGTAACAGTGACAGGAATTTATTAGAAAATACTAAAAAGTATATGTATATTATATATGCACAAACACAGGCTTTGCCTTAGAAGCCCATAAAAATATATCTATGACCGTGTGCCTAAGTCTCTTCTCCATTCTGTGTATCACATTTGCTTTCTTTCATAGACACAAAGCTAATGACCATGGTGTTAACTTAGCATTTTCTGTTTCGAATAGACCTCAGTCTGATAAAGAGAGTGTGAAGCTGCTCACTGTTAAAACAATTTCTCACGAGTCTGGTAAGTTTCCAGTTGATTAGATGAAACATATATTTTTTGAAATCCAACTACAACCTTGGATTTTGTTCATCTGAATCAGAGCCAGAAAGTACAACCTCTTTGGAAACAGTCAATTAGTAACTCTCAACAAATGCAAATTTCTTGTATGAAGGAAATAAGAGCCCAGAAGTACCATTTCTGTAAGATTATTGGACTATCTGGGCCTTAGAGTTTTTATTTATAAATGTATAGATGTGTTCCAGTAAATGGGTGATGACTGGATGCATTTCTTGTTCTTTAGGACTTTCAGAAATAACACTAACCTCGCTATCAGGTTTTGTTTTTCATCTTTGACAAAGTCTATGTATGGCCAATTGGAACAAAGATGTATTAGTTAATTGATGCAGATAATGTTCCATATCATTTCATACAATTAGTTTGTTTTATGGTTCTTGGAAGTTGAATCTGGGGACTTGAACATGGTAGGCAAGCACTGGGTCACTGAGCCATACTCCCCGCTCAGTGAGACATGACTCTCACTAACTTGCCTAGGTAACTCCTGGTCTCAATGTTGTGATCCTCCTGCCTCAGTCTCCTAAGTCACCAGGGTTGCAGGCAGGTGCCAAAGCACCTGGCTATTTCATTTAATTTTAATTGAGCTTCTATGTAAATATAAAACATAACTTCCCACTTATAAAATTCACACTTCAGTTTCTAAGTTCATAATTATATTTATTTGATTTGAAATATAATAGTCTTTCAAAATAAAGATATGATTTTTATGAGTTATATTTGTAACAAGAATAAAACAAGATGCTAGTATTTAAAAATAAAAAGCATATTTTTTTCGTATTTAGAATTGACAAGATACCATATCTAAAACTTGGTACCAAAAACAGGTAAATCAAAAACAATTATAAGTTTTACAATATAGTCCATGTGGCTTTAATTTAAATATCAAGTTACATTAATGCATTTGTAATATGTAGTCCCTCAAATTTTACTTATACCAAATAGCCCCAAAATACATGTGTTGTGTATAATGAGAGCTACAGAATGATAAAGTATATTATAAATATTTCTAGTAGTGAGAAACAATTTTGTGAAACCAAAAGCTGTAAATATTGTCCCAAATCACGAGCAGAATATCTGAGGCAGAATGTTGTTTCCACCTGTGCAGGACATTCAAACCAGAGCAACAGAGGAGAGGAAGTGCAAGGGAACCCAGAGTCTGCACAAACATGCCCCTTATGTGAACCGTTTTCTTTTAAGAGAGCTCTCTTTCATTCTTCCATCTCTTAATCATGTTAGTGCACATATTTCCTTACTGTCCATCCTATTCTTTCTCTCAGGAGTAACCCCATCTAAAAGGACAAAGGAGCAAAACTCACGTACAGACTAATGAGAATCCACTCCTAGGTTTCTCCTGGCTATTTACCTGCCTTGACTAAGCAGGTAAGCCTATTCAACTAGGTGAGAGAAAATAGCAAGACATGGACTAAGCAGCCTAAATGTGAATTAGCTTTGAGTCAGCTCGTGAAGGACCCTGAGCATGACTACACCACAGGCCAAAAAAAAGTTCTCAGAACCTGCCTGTGGTTTGCAACCCTCACAGTAACTTCCTGCTCTGTCCCTTACACCCTTACAAATTCAACTAACCACTCTGCAGTCCCCTGTCTGTGGGCTGGGGTGCTGTGCTGGAGCCACTGGCTCTTCCTATGAGGGGGAACCCATCTGCAGTTTTCTGCCACTCACTCTAGGGAAATGACATCTGATTCGAGCCATGGCTTCTTCAAGAGGAGCCCCTAAAGAACCCCTTGTATTTTTTGGTTGCATATTGAACAGCAGACACTTCTTAAAGGCCCAGGGAAAATTGTACCGAGGCTCTCTCCCACTCCTATGGTGACTGCACCCCTAAGTGGAGTAGACCAGGGTGGGCAGTAAGGCAGATCCTGCAGTCCCCAAGCTTGCTTCTCTTCCTAAGGAACTTGTCAGGACACAGGTCTAATGTGGGAATATTATCATGGAAATATTAAGATATGTTCTCTGACACTTTTATTTATGCCTAGTTCAACTGAGGAATTGCATGGCTTTCAATAAAATAACCTCCCAAAGATCAATGCAAATGATTACTGTGAAATTGACAATTTAGAGTAGATTTCAATAGCCCAGAATTAATAACTTAAAGCATAGTGATCTCCAAATGGTCCCTGGACTGCCATGATTTGTACTAAAGTCTATAGCTAACCAGACTCAGTGGTTCTTAAAATTCCCAGTCAAATCTCTTCCCACTACCTTTCAAACACTACTCAAATATGTTTTGTTTATATAAAATTTGTGCTCACTGGGCTGTTACATTATTAAAATTATTTTTACTTAAGTATCTTGGGACCATACTGCCATGTTTCCTAAAATACAACTAAGATCAAACTTGAACTGATTAGGTTTAATATAAGTTCACAGGTAGATTCCAGTTTTTCCACTATTGCCTATATAAACAACGTTAAAATTTCTAAATACAAAAAAATAATTTGATAGAACATCTGGCCACTCACCAATCAGAATTGATGATTGTTACAATTTATCTAATTATGCTTTAAAGTCTAAAGACCATATCATTAACATGCATAAGTAGGCAGGAAAATGAAATTTGAACTTAAGAACAACAATTCTTTTGGAATTGTCATTTCTTCAATATAGAAGCTCTGGATTTTTATCTTAAAAAAATTGCATCATTATAGATGCCAATAAACAATGTTTCCAAGGAAACAGACCTCTGCAGCAACCCACATTCAGGAAAAATGCCAGTGGATGCTAAATTCCCTGAGTTGCTAGAAGCCTCAATGGGCCATAGTTACACATCCAGCCATTTTTCCTGGGAAGACAGTTCCTTGCCCCCAAATCCTCCTTCTCTAGTTAGATCACAGCTCTTGTCCTTCCATATTTCCTGCTTCCTTTAGATATGATCTCTCTCAAGCAAGGTCTTCTACTGAAAATGTAGCCCTTCCATATTTAAATGTAGAGGTTTAATATAAAAAAGGAAGCCTACTACAGTAAATATGTGCTTTCAGAACAGATAAGATCCCTCCTGGATGTAGTAAGAAATCTTGCCAATTGAACATCACCATAGTTGACTGAAAAATTATGTGTGAAATGATGTGCTTTAAACATGATTCTTATACTCAATCTCAGAAAGTTAATACATATTATTCCACTTTTAATGTGTAAAGCTCTAAGAATTACGAAGAAACCTTTTCAAATTAGAGAACATGTAATTACACAGAAGAAAGAAAACACTATATTGTTCAACTTAGTTTTAAAACATTACTTGTTTTGGAGACAATCAGAGCATGAATACAGATCTGAATTCACTGTAATACTCTTCTATTTAGAAAATGCTGATGAATTCTTATTACTTAAGAATAAGCATATCTTCAAGGCCTTCCATGATGTGCTAGCCTTCTCTAGCTCAGTTGCTGACCCATTTAATGATACACAGACATTATCCATCCTCTGTCCCCTGGCTGTCTTCTTCTCTGAATCCTGCCTCTTCTGAAGGAGGAAGGACAAGGTCCTTTGCTCTCCTTTGTCACTCTCACCTCCCACCCCTACTCATAATTGGATAATTTTACATTATTATAGAATCAAGCATACTAGTGCTAATTAATGTATTATGTTAATTGCTCATTAAATGCATAGTCATTTATTAAACATTTTGCTTATTTATTTTTATAAATAAAAGTTTATTAATAACACAACACAAGCTGAGTGTGGTGGCACACACCTGTAATACCAGTGACTCAGGTGACAGAGGCAGGAAGAACGCAGGTTCGAGGCCAGAGGAAGCGTGAGTAATTTAGAGAGAACATGTCTCCAGATTAAAAATAAAAAAGGGGCTGGGGTTGCAGCTCAGTGGCAGGGCACTTGCAAAGTATGCGTGAGGACCTTGGTTCAGCTCCCCTGTACCACAAAATGGAAAGAAAAAAAGAAAGGAAGGAAGGAAGGAAGGAAGGAGAGAAAGAAGAAAAGAAAAGAAAAAAAAGGAAGGAAGGAATGAGAGAAAGAAGGAAAGATAAGAAAAGAAAGAAAGGAAGGAAGGAGAAAAGAAAAGGAAAGAAAAGAAAGAAAGAAAAAGAAAGAAAGAAGAAATGAACAGGTAAAGAAAGAAAGGGAAAGAAAGAAAGAGAAAGAAAGAAGAAATGAAGAGGTAAAGAAAGGGAAAGAAAGAGAAGAAAAGAAAGAGAGAGATAGATAAAGGAAGAAAGAAAGAAATTCAGTAAGGTTTCATGTGGCTCAGCAGTAGAGAGCTTGCTAGTATGCACAGGACTGGTTTACTCTTATGGCATTGAAAAAAAAATGTTGAAATTCAAGCCCTATTTTTCTTGTCTCAAACGCCTATTAGCTTATAATTATCCTGCAGTTGTTCTCATGACAACTATTTTGTATAAAGTATCTAAAGAAATTTACAAACAACTAGTTTTTCATTGGGTGCATCATGTACTTGGCAGGTAAATATAAGAAGACACACTGACAAAATGAGTGGGGACAGCCCTGTGATTCTCACCAGGCTGGTGCTTTTGCTTCCTGCCCACCATGCCAGATTTATTCATGTTTGAGTGGGTTATTTTTATCCTGCCACTCAATGGGTATAATCCTTATCCCTTTTCCTCTCCCTCCCTCCCCCAGTTGCTGATTCTAATTCTATATATTCATCAAAGCCCTGAAAAAATTGTACCTATTTCCCACAATTTCTAGAATGTTGCCAGAAACACATACCATCTGTGCTATTATGTAGTATTTTTCTTTAAACTGATGTAATGAGCAATTTAAACAGGAAATCATCATTCTAAATGGAAAAAAGTTTCATTTGTCATACATAAATAGTAGCCATAGAAACCACTGTAATATAAACAAAATTAAAAGTTCTAGAGCTAGGAGCCATGGTACAAACCTGTAATC
Organism: Pedetes capensis; assembly: GCA_007922755.1. Lineage (NCBI taxonomy): Eukaryota > Metazoa > Chordata > Mammalia > Rodentia > Pedetidae > Pedetes > Pedetes capensis. The sequence goes on from VMDO01008386.1 coordinate 72,624, forward strand.
CCAGCTCAGGAGGCTGAGGCAGGAAGACACCAAGTTCAAGGCCAGCGGCAGCTTACAAAATTTAGCCACTTAGGTGGAGACAGGCAGATCACAAGTTCAGGCCAGATGCAACCTGCACAACTTAGTGAGACCCTGTCTCAAGATAAAAAATAAAAAAGGAACTGAGGGTGTAGCTCAGTGGTAGAACACTTGCAAAGTGGGCAATGAGGCTCTGGGTTCAACATCCCTGTACCAAAAAACAAAAAACAAAAACAAAAAAACAAAACAAAACAAAAAATAAGACATAAGGGTAGAAATGAGCAAAATATTTACAGATTCATCTTCTGTCTTCTCAGCCTTTCCCTATTTGGTTCATGCCCTGCATCTCCACCAGGGCTTCCTTGACTGGTCCAGTGTCCATGGTCTTTCCTTCATCTTTAATTTGGCAAATTCATAGGGTATTAATGACATGCAATAATTCTTTGTGGATTAAACTACCATTTCAATATTTAGTCACACTTTGAATACTGGAAAATAGAAAAAATAGAGAATACAAAAAAATGTTAAATTTTTCCTGAAACACAACCTTAGTGCAACCACTTTGGCATTTGGTGTATTTCTTTCCAGTTGTCATATTCTCCAGACTGTGTGTTTCACTTGTTCTTACCAAGATACTATTATTATGACTGTTACTGAAATCAGGCCGTTGTTGTGTCTTTCTCACATTGTCAATTCCTGATCAGACATATGAAGACATGTAATGATTTTCACGATTTGCTTTACATGATTTCTATCAGGTGTTGTTGTTGTTGTTGTGTGCCGTCGAGTCGGTATCCGACTCATAGCGACCCTCATAGGGTTTTCAATGGCTGACTGTTTCGGGATTGCCTTGGGAGTGGATTGCCAGGCCCTTCTCACATTTTTTGTGGTGCTGGGAATTGAACTCAGGACCTCAGAGACTGCAGTGCAGCACTCTACCCACTGAGCCAAATCCCAGCCCTTCTATCAGGTAGCAGGAATTACATAAAAATTCATTTTGCTTACTTCTCATCCATGGATTCTAGGAAGGTGCTGGGCCATTTGCAAAACAATGGTGAGCAAAAGCTGTTGTGGGGTAGGGGCTGGGAGGATTTCACTCTGTGCCCAGTAGCTCTCAGACATAAGCAGCACATGGAGAAGAGTCCCCAGTCTTTTTTCCTCCTGGTTCTCTAGCACTATTTTTTACTGCTGTGACCATGCAAGTAACTGGTAACATCCACAGAGTCCCCAGAAGACAGCTGTCCTGGCAGATAAAACGGAGTCAAATGATGCCATTTATTCTAAAAGCTGGAGATTCTCACCTGTATTGCTTCTATAGAGTGTGACTCATGTTGATACTTGATTCAATCTGAAAGATACAGGTAATGTGAAATATGCTGGGCAGGAATTCAGTGGCACGTAAAAAGTGCTTGGGGTCTCTCAACTTCCTATCATCCTGGGTTAATATGTTTAACTTTACATTGCATGGTGAAATATCACTGCAATTTTGAGTAATGTTGCCTATGCTGCTCTGAATGTCACCAAAGTGTTCATGTTGGCTTATAAATTCATTTTTCCAAAACTCTCACTGACTTAATTAAACAGGAGGACCCAAAAATATCCTCTTGATAAATGCCATTTTAAATGTGTGATATAGGTTTGCTTATATCCAGCTTAGGTAATAAGCAAAAATCAATAATGCCGTCCCCGGGTCCCCAGGGTGTCTCAGTTTGTTATGGCTCCCAAACCACACCCCACCCCCACCTCCAGGGAGTTAGTTAGTTGGGATTCTTTAGAAGAAAAAGGGATAATGGTTGAAGAAAGCTCATAGATCTTGCTGAATAAATTTCCAAATAATACCAACAGGCAAATTGTGGCTTTAATAACAATCTTGCAGGAAAATTGAACTTTCTTTGAAAATAAACAAACCAAGAAACTTAGTTTCACTCTTAGTCACTCTGTCTTCTGTTCTTAGGTGAGAACTCCATACAAGGGAAAACCAAGAATTGATAGCTGATCAATCCCCCTACATCTGGCAATAAACATGTAAGTTTCCTAATTCTATTCACTGAGATGCTCCTGAATGTTTTCTTAGCCGGATGCACCTTAGATTATTTTTATAGACTTTTAAAACATGAAAAGTTAATGGTTTGTATCAGTGAAATCACGATGGTCTGTTTGTCTAAAAACAAATTCTAAGAAAAGTTGTCAGAAAAAAATGAACATCTTGGTGGTTGTAGAAGATTCTCCTGATTGCCCTGCTTGTCTAAGAAATGACACAATTCACTCTTCCTGCCTGTGGATAACATTTCCTTACAAATGTAGTCTGTCCCCGGGTCAGTGAACCTTCACTAAGGATGGAAGTCAGATAAGGTTCCATAGCTTAATAATGACTCACAGGCCCCAGGCGACGATGCTGGCACATTTGCCGTTTATTGCAGGGAAAGGGGACTACACAGAAGCTGCACTAATCTAAGCCTGGCTCACAGCTGCAGGGCTAAAGAATCTTGGTAGAAGATACATTGCCTTCCTTCTGTAGGGACCATCCCATAATGTTCCACCTCCCTTCTGTGGGGAGCCCCCCACAACGCTCCACCTCCCTTCTGTAGGGACCATCCCACCACGCTCCAACTCTCGGGACCCTGGAACCATGGACCCGTACATAACCCTTTGAACAAGGAGACCAAAAAAAATGCAATCTCAGTTTTGTTTCTTATACCCTACTGGTCAGGTAGGCATGTGTTTATTATATAACTGAGCGACAGATGGCTCAAGGAGACCAGATACCAATTATGAATCTCACTCTAATAATTGTTAGTCAGTAAATAATAGAACTCTTTCAAAAGTATGATTACAAGCAACATTATCATTCAGTATGTCCCCTGCCTTGACCCGAAGTCCATATGATGCGGGTACCTTTCTTATTTCGGTACACAGTGCAGGCCAGTTTTAGGCCTGTTCTTGAATTCCTCAGGATGGGATTGCTTTTAGTTTTTCTGGAACTGAGCAAGAAATTTTCTTCTCAGGTGTTTTGTTTTGTTTTGTTTTGTTTTTTCCAGTATTGGGGGTTAAACCCATAGCCTTGTGCCTGCTAGGCAAGCACTCTATCACTGACCTGCACCGCCAACCCTTTGTTTTATTTTTTATTTTGAGACAATGTCACCCTAAGTTGTACAAGCTGCCTCTGGCCTTGAACTTATGATCTTCTTTCCCTAACCTCTCAAGTCACTGGGATTATAGATGTGTTCCATGGCTCCTAGCTTGATGTTAATTTAATCAGTATAAGAAGCATTAATTACGTGCACTCACAATTAATGTTTGTTGCTTTATAAAACATATAGAAGAAACTATTCTTTGGAAAAAGCAATAAAAAAGCAAAAGAGCCAATAGATATTTCCACATTCAGAACCAGCCTGACCACAATGGTTGTCACTCTGGGAAAAGTGTCCAGGGCGATGAATATCTTTGTTATGTCCACTGCCCGTGTCTACTATGCAATTACTGATATGGTGCCATTATAGGTATTCAGCAATTGTTTGTTGAATAAATGGTGCCCACCATGCTTCTCCGGCTAGTAGCAGAAGACAGAGGCAGAGACTGTCCATCCAGATGAATGTTACCCTAATCACAAAAATCCAAATGCTTACTTAGTAGAACTGTGCTATAAACTTGTAGCTTCCCTGGGAACTTCATCTACAGAGGTCTATGGCTCAGATGAACCTAAAGTGAAAGAGACCTTACTCCTTGCCATGCACTGGGCCGGGTGTAAAAAGCAATTTGACATGGTTGTTGTCCTCAAGGAGCTTAGAGATGTGGGGAGGAGTAAAAATACACGGAAGGAAAACAATTTTAGTGTAATATGGCAAATGAGACTATAATGCTATGTAAAGATAAGCACATGGCCCAGAAAGTCTAACAGCAAATTTCTTAGAGAAGATATTTAAACTGAGACTTATACACATTAAAAAAAAGAAAGAGAGAGAAGTGACCTAGGTGAAGAAAAGACAGGTTTTCTAGACACAAGGAATAGCATGTGCACAAGACAATGAATTGCAAATCTGGATGAAATGTAAAAGATAAAAGCTCTAAAATTTGTTATAACAAACTGATATTCCTGAAACATAATTCATGTACTTATATTATTTTAAAATATCAATTTTCAGCTGCTTATTCTTTAAAACCAACTGGGTCCTCCACTAAAACCAGCTTAGGAATCACTGACCTAGGGAATGTATTTCAATGCCAAGAAAGCTGCAAACCAAGGCTGAAGTAGGACAGGGCACGAGACCACAGGAGGAGTCAGTTCTCAGGGTGAACCGAGAGGACTTCACAAGCTGCCATGGAGCACTAAATTTCCTCCTTCACTGAGATCACTCATAAGTCATGTATTCATTTGAGGGCTTCTTCCCTCAACCATGGATAGAAAACATATCTGAGAAATTCATCTAATATTTGACTGACAGGCAACTCAGGAGGCAGAGGCAGGAGGATTGCAGGTTCGAGGCTAGAGGCAGCCTGTGTAATTTAGTGAGACCTTGTCTCAAGATAAAAAAGAAAAGAGGAGTTGGGGATGCAGCTCAAGTGGTAAAGCACTTGCAAAGTATGTGCAAGGCCCTAGATTCAGCCCTGCAATACCTGCCCTGCAATACCCTGCAGAAGACAGAGGCAGAGACTGTCCATCCAGATGAATGTTACCCTAATCACAAAAATCCAAATGCTTACTTAGTAGAACTGTGCTATAAACTTGTAGCTCCCTGGGAACTTCATCTACAGAGGAAAAAAGATCCACTGGAAAATGATTAGGACTTAAAGTAGGGCTTGAGCTATGGGCCAGATGGAAACCAAGAGGTGGGACAAAACTGACAAGTGCTTAGGAGATAAAAATACGAATATGTGCTGATGAGTTGGATGTGGAGTGAATGAGGGAGTCTGTGGACTGCAGACGACACTCACATTTCCAGCCAGGGTGGATCATGAAGGTAACAGTGAATATTGGGATTGTGGAGTGAGGAGGAACAGGGTTGGTGGGGTACATGGTGGTTTGGATTCAGAATACTGAGTGTGAAGTGCCTGTGAGAGATTTAAGTACCATGTGTGGAAAAAATTCAGCTCGTCACTAACATTTCTTACCATGACCCACTCTGTTTCTTCTCCACCTGTGGAATCTGAGCTTTTGCTGTGGTTCTTGTTCACAGGAAATATCTTCAGCTTCTGGGCTCCAGGGTAGAAAAGGAGAAAATTACGCGGAATCAACTCTGACTTCCAGTTTTGTGTGCCAGTCTGCACCGGTGGCTGTCTGTCCTAGCAAAGTGATGTCCAGATGACAGGCAATGATTTGGTAGAATCAAAAAGAATCCTGGGATTCCCCTATCTTTTCACATGTAGAAAAGCATATTGCTCCACCTTGCAGGGATGTTCTTAGGAGAGAGACATTTAGAAGAGGCTTTTGCGAGCCATATAGCTGACAGACCCGGCAGGTGGGCTCTGAGTAGAGATGCTTGACCCTGGATCTCAAGTTTCCAGGGCTGAGAGTTTTTATCCATGAAAACTTCCCTACTTTCTGGGTGTTCTTGTATTGCCTAGTATTTGTATTTATTGTTTTCCATTATGTTAATGCTGGGAAAATTTCCAAGTATGTTATTAAAATGAGGTAGAAATGATACCACGATACTTTGTACATGTAGGTATTTTATTCATATTTTCATGTGTTACTTTAAATAAACGATTGCTGTACTCCACACACTAAAAACATAACATGACTGTGCACATGGTAATGGTCTCATTTCCCCATCATTTTTTATTGCTTTTTAGAATATGAGAAAGATATTTAACAAATGAGATAGGGACAAAGGATTCATGTATCAGACCTTTAGGGGGACATCCATTTGCCATTTCTTTGGTCTTTCTACTTGCAATTCTATATGCAATTATGTAAGAGTATTTATGCTACTCTGCTGCATCCATTAAGAAGATAACAGGATTGAAATGTTTTTTATTAGTCCCTTTGGTTCATACTAATGTGTATTTTTTATTTCTCTTAGAAATGTAATGATTTCACTGCTAAAACTCCAATTTCTAGAAAACCAACACTCCATCAATACAAAATCAGAGTAGTATTTTTCAATGCATCGCCTTCCTAAAAATTCCACATGAGTATAGCTGCCACCCCAAAAGGAGCCCAGCAGAGTCTTCCGCCTGATCGACCTTCACTACCTCCTTGACACATAGGATCAAAATGTCAAGTTGGCTAAGATTCTGTGGAAAGCTTTGGCACTAACAAGCTACCAGGGCTGGCTATTTAATTTCTATGATTTCTTGAGCTGATTTCAATGCTAAATGATCTTACTGATCTGAAGGCTACATGGTAGAGATGACATATTACAATCTGCCTTTTAAAATTTCTTTTGTTGCAATGTGTTGGAAAACTTTCAGCTTTTGCATAATCACCTTGATTTTAGCTTTTGTTGGTGTTTGGTCTGTGTCTAATTGACAGCACCAAGCAAGCATATCTATGTTTCTGATGGGCATCTCTTTACATTTCTTTGCAATATTGTTGCTGTTAGGTGCTGTCCAGTCAGGACCAATTCATAGACAAAATAATACCTGACACTGTACCATGCCTGGCTCTACTGTCAGTGTTTCTCTGCTATTCATAAGGTTTTCAATGGCCAATAGTTTTTTCAGAGTGGACTGCCTGGTCCTTCTCCCAACTGAGAAGGTGAGAAAATAGAAAGAAAAGAAAAAGAAAGGCAAAAAGAAAAAAAAAACAGTAAATAAGAGGGGAAGGAAATGGGTAAAGATCTCTCCCATGTATGCTTTCATGTTAGGGCTACTTTGCTCATACTTAATTCCATGTTGTTGGGGGTGTGTTGCTATTGTTAGGTACCGTTGAGTCAGATCTGACTCATAGTGACCCTGTGTACAACAGAATGAAACACTACCCAACACTGTGCCATGCACACAGTCTTTATATTTGAGCCCATTGTTGCAGACACTGTTTCTTTTCATTTTGAGTCATGCTACATTAGCAAAAGGAGGTCTCAGGGGCTTTTCTCCATTCTCATCATTAAGGTTGACTCTACTTTGAGGAGGCAACTCTTTCCTAGTCATCTTTTGAATGCCTTTCAGCCTGGAGGGCTCATTTTCCAGCACTATATTTGACAGTATTTCTCCTCTATTCATAAGGTTTTCAATGGCTAGTTGTTTCAGGAGTGGGCTACAAGGTCCTTCTCCTTAGTCTGTCCTAGTCTGAAAGCTCAGCTGAAACCTGTCCACCATGGGGTGCCCTTCTGGTATCTGAAATACCGGTGGCATAGCTTTTAGCATCACAGCAACACACAAGCCCCACAGCATAACAAACCAACAGACATGTGGGGGTAATTCTAAGTTAAAAGTCTCCAAATGAGAGACACAGAGGCTGGAAAACTCCAAGCAGGGAGGTTTGTCTTCCTGAGGAAAACAGCCCAATACCGCTAGACTGCTCCAGTGAGTTCCTCAGCAAAGGCCACATTGCACAGAATGTACTGCAAGGAAACAGACTCTTCTGCAGTTTCAAAAGAGTGACATGTGACACAGCTTTTAGAAAAACCATTTTCTAAGCCAGGCGCGGTGGCGCACGCCTGTAATCCCAGCGGCTTGGGAGGCAGAGGCGGGAGGATCGCAAGTTCGAGACCAGAGGCAGTCTGCGTAACTTAGCGAGACCCTGCCTCAAAAAGTAAAAAAAATGGGCTGAGGGCGCAGCTCACTGGTCCAGCACTTGCAGAGCATGCAGGCACGAGACCCTGGGTTCACCCCCCAGTACCGCAAAAAAGAAAAAGAAAAACAAAAAACCATTTTCTCTAATTTTCATAAACACTATTAGAAAAGAATTTATAATGATCAGAAAGAAGGAAAGCATTCTAATGGTCATGAAAGAATGAAACTCATTCCAGTTCAGCAATTGTACACAGGGAATACACTTTACATTAACAGCTAAAGCATTAAATCTTTTAAAAGGTCAAAGTTGTAGAGGATTGAGGAATTAATGGAGAGATCCATGTAACTCTGTAGCATCAATCTCAAAATTAATCTCAAATGTCTGCATTTTTTATAAACCGACTTAAACTTCTATTGAGATGGGGTATTTTGTCTTCAAGCCAAAATTATTCATTAATCTGATTTGTTCAGAATTAGATGATCTACTTTTAATGCCTGGTGTATTATAGGCTTTTTATTCTGATATACAGTTCAAATGTCATGGCAACATAGAAAAACCTTGCATTGAGATCAAAGGCAAGACCTTCTATTTATTTGCTCTGCGTGAGAATATAAATATGATTTAAGTCTATCAATAGTCCAAACATATACAAGAGCTAATTAACTGATGCTGCTGTCATCTGAGAATAAGTGGATGTTCTTGGCTCATACATTAGCTATCATCAGCCAGCAGAGAAAAACTTCCGAGATTCCCCTTGCGGAGGTGAAACAGTCCATTACATATGGCTGACAAATCTGTTTTGTTGTCTCTCTGCCATATTTAAGTTTATGAGGATCAATTTAGGATACAGTTGAAAATTCAGTACCAAACATGCTAACTTTGATTTTTCTCTGTTGAACTCTACTTATTATCAAGATTTTATAGGATTCGGGCTTGGAGCTATAAATGAATAGCAGAGCACTTGGCTAGCATGTGTAAAAAATTACAGGGAGCTCTAAAATGAAAACTAAGCATGCTTTAAGATTTGTTTTGTGAATATCATGGCTGGTGGTATATGCCCTAAGGGGGCTGAGGTTCCAGGCCAATCTGTGCTACCCTCTTGTTGTTTGGTGCCATCAACAAGTGCTACTCATAGTGACCCTACGTACAACAGAATGAAACACTATCTGACACTGTGCTATGCCCAGCACTATATCAGTGCTTCTGTGCTATTCATAATGTCTTCAATGGCTGATTGTTTCAGGAGTGGGCTGCCAAGTCCTTCACCCATTCTTGCAGTCCTGGGGATTAAACTCAGGGCCTCAGAGAGTATAGAGCAGCACTCTATCAACTGAGCTAAACTCCAGCCCTTATTGTTAGGTACTATCAAGTCGTATCCAACTCATAGTTACTCTTGTTGGGTTTTTGATGACTGTTTCAAGATTGTTCCAGAAGTGGGCGGGCTGCCACACCCTTCTCCCACTTTTGTGGTGCTGGGGATAGAACCTGGATCCTCTGAGAAGGTGGAACAGTGCTCTACCAACTAAACTAAACCCTGTGTTACCTAGTGAGATTCAATTTCAAAAGAAAAAAAGAAAAGAAAACCAACAAATGAAAAAGGAAAGGAAAGAAAAGAAAAATAAAATTATACTCAAGTGACTGCACAGTTAGTTTCTGTATTCCCTAGGGTCCAATTTCCACTGAGTCAAACAATCTTGGGTTGAAAATAATCAAGGAAAGAAGTATGTCTATACCGAACATATACAGACTTTTTTCTCATCATTATTTCCTAAATATATACCATAAAAACTATTTACATATCAGTTACATTATATTAGACATTATACATAATCTGCATATAACTGAAAGTATATAGAAGTATATGTGTAGTTTGTATACAAATACATTATTTCATATAAAATACTTGAGCACCCAGATTTTGATATCCTAGGATATCCTGGACGATCCTGGAACCAATGCACCTTGGATATGGAGGAACTACTATACTCTTGAGATAATGGAACTATTGATTAGTGTGTGTATGTGTTACCTTTCTGTCACTATAACAAGTACCTAAGATAAATCCTCTTGTGAAGGGAAAAGGTGTATTTTGTCTTACAGTTTTGGAGGGTCCATGCCATGTCCAATTTGCACCATTGCTTTTGATCTTGTGGCAAGGCAGCACATCATGGCAGAAATACATGGTGGAGTAAAGCTCCACCCCTTGTGGCCAGAAAGCAAGCAAGAAAGAGAAAGAATCCAAATCCCCTTCCAGGGCAATTCCTCCCACTAGGCCCCACCTCTTACTGTTTCCACCACCTCCCAATAGTACCACACTGGGGACAAAGCCTGTAACACATGAGCCTTTGAGGGACATTTGAGGGACCACATCAGGACTTACATGAGAGACATCCATCACTATGATTACCTAAACATGTAACAGGTACCCTGAACTGAGAATTTGCGATGGGACAGCCACAGAACTTTTCTTTGAAACTTCCCCAGAAACAACAACAGAACACTTTACATTCCATTAAATGAGTATATTCTGTCCTTGCTTCCAGAGCATTTGTCTTATGGGCTTGACTATATCTATTATTTGCTATTTTGATGTTTTGGTAAGTAATGGAAAAACACACATCTTGCCACAACATCACATTCTTGAACTCAAAGTCAGAAAGTCTACCAAAGTCAAGCTCACCAATAACAATTTGGAGTTGCCAATAACTTGTCTAACACTTAGAAATAAGATTTGAATATTTTAAATATTTTATTTCAAAAAAGAAAAAAAAATTCTACTAAATAATGAGGAATAACACTAGTTAGCCATCCCCATATCCAGCAATCTCTATTTGCCAAGCACTGGTCTAAAAACTTCACAGTAATCACCTCAGTTAATTGTAATAATAAGAGAGAATTCCTAATATTGTATTAACAGCAGAAGCATTCCCATTTAAAGATGTGGAAATCAACACAGAAAGTTGAGTAACATTACTGAAGGTAGTGCAATTGATAAGTAGGAAAAATTTAGATTCCAACCCATGGCCAAAACCCTGTTCTTCATCACTATACTACTGAGTCTTTCTAAGCCTCAGTTTGCTTAGCTATAAAAAGAAGTGAAAGCATGATGCTCTTGGTTACAGTTAAAAACAAGGAACAGACTTATCGTCCCATCATCAACAGTTTAAAAACTGAACAATTATTTCAGACATTGGATAACAGGCAGGGCTGAACTGGGATACCTGAGCAAAAAGAAATAAAAATTATGAGCCCTTTGAATCTCTGACTTTGGCATAGTCAAAGCCAGTGGCATAGATGAGAATCATTAACTAGAACCTGATAGTCACTCTGAGCTGAGGAGAAATAGATTGGAGGAAGGGAACTCAGGAGGCTACAATTTGTGGAGCATAGAATCAGATAAGAACCTGCTCAAACAAAGGTATCAAAACTATGCATAGAGGAAATGATATGTATTATTAATGGGGAAGTAGGCTATCAACTTGTTAGGTGACATCAAGTTGGGACAGCAACTCTCACAGGATTTTCAATGGCTGATTGCTTTGGGAGTGGATTGCCATGGCTTTCTCCCATTTTTGCAGGGTTGGGAATCAAACATGGGTCTTCAGAGAGTATAGTACGACAGCATGGCACTTTACTAACTGAGCTAAACCCAAGCCTCAATAGCGTATGCAAGCAAAATTTTGCTAAAGTTCATTCAAAAGTGACTGCAGCAGTAGATAGACAGGGAACTGCTGGAAAACCAAACTGGATTCAGAATAAGGTGTGGAACCAGGGACTTCATTGCTTATGTCAGATGGATATTAGCTCAAAGCAGAGAATACCAGAAAGATGTCTGTTTTATGGACTATGCAAAGGCATTTGACTGTGTGGATCATAATAAGTTATGGATAACATTGTGAGGAATGGGAACACCAGAGCACTTAATCGTACTCATGAGGAATCTGTGCATGCACCAGGAGGCAGTCATTAGAATAGAACAAGGAAACTGGGGGGAGAGTCAAGATGGCGGACAGATAACACACACCTTCTGTTCCGGAGCAATAAGAAGCCTCGATTAGGGGTTTAAAACACAAATTGAATAAATAGAAACAGAGATAATTTAGTTTGAGAGATAAAGAATGAAACTAGGCGTACACTGAAATTAAGGATTAGGCTTCAGAGGAGCTACACAGTGGCCAGCAGCGGG
>VMDO01008387.1:0-33921 GCA_007922755.1 Pedetes capensis
GAGTGTCTTATACATGTCAATTAAGATATGATGGCTGCTAATATTGTTCCTGTACTTTCTTCTGTATTTTTTCTATATTATTTCTAGCATACCCATTAGTATAATAACCATTAACATTGAAGAGTGTTATCCTTACCATCTGTAGTTATGGACTGGTCTATTTAGAACTAATTTTATAGTGCTTTAAATACAATTTAGAAACTTTGCAACACACAGATTCTCTTACTTCTCCTTCCCCATGATGTACTACGTCTCCGTACATGGACAATCCTACCAAACAATGTTACAGACTTTCCTCTTGCTAGTCATACACATATACACATTTTAAGGAACTTTCTAATTAAAAACATTTTCTCTGATATCCATTATTTCTATTGCATTTACTTTCTTTTTGAAGGCCCAGATTTCTCTCTGGTGTTCTAGCTCTTCAGCCTGCATAACTATCATGTGCAAATTGTTGTACAGCAGATCTGCCGAGACAAATTTACTTAGTTTTCCTTCATTTGAGAATGTTTTTATTTCACTATTACTCCTAAAAATATTTTCACTGGATATAGCCTCATAAAATTCTGGGTTCATAGTTTTTCTCTTTTAGCATTTTAAAGATATATTTCTACTGTTGTTTCCATGGTTTCTGATGAGAAGTCTACAGTTATTCAAATCATTGTTTTTGGCATGTTGCATGTCATTTTTCTCTATCTGCTGTCATGATTTTTTTCTTTATTTTTGATTTATAATGAGTTTAGTATTAGCTATCTTTGAATTCATTCTGCTTGATATTCCTCAAGATTCTTGATTCTAAGTTGTTGTCTTTAGTCAAATTTGGAAGTCTTGTTTGAACTATCCTAGAGCTCACCAAATTTCTTCTGTCATATTCTTCTGCTATTGAACACATTTTGTGAATTATTATTTCAGATATGACATTTTTAATTTCTAAAATTTCCATCTGGTTCTTTTTTATGCTTTCTATGTCTCCACTTGGTGTTTTGATTTTCCTTCATTTCAAGGATATACTTCATGGAATATAATAATAATAGCCCCATATAAGAGCAATCACAGCAATTGGGTCATCTTGGAATTTAGTAATGATATTTTCTCTTGAGAATTGATCACACTTCCTTAGCTCTTTCTATGTGAAACTTAGATTGTGTCTTGAACATTGTGTTTTTATGTTGTAGACTCTCAGTTTTCCTATAATCATTTGGAGAATGTTGATACTTGTGTTTTAGAGACGATCAGCTTGAATAGATTCATATCTTTTATCTTGCTTTCTATGGCTAGTGGCTTAAATCTCAGTTTAGTCTCAAAGCCTTTGTTCTGCTGGGTAAGATCTGTCTCATTCATAGTTCAGGGGCAAACCTTAAGACCTGTTGTGTTTTATATACAAAATTAACATCCCTCTCCAGCTCTCTGTGATTCTCTTTTCACTCTGGAATCCTAGAGGCCATATTCCTGGTCTCATGGCCAGAAAGAAGGGGTTTCTATGAAAGTTTTATTCATCCCACGCCATTGCCATTTCTTCTCAGCTCCCCCCTCCCATCTTGGTCTTCCCTGTTGTCTAAGATGTTAAGAAGAAAACAGCAAGATAAAGGGAAACTCATTTGTAGCCATGTTCCCAAAGCTTGAATTTCCACCACAATAAGCAGACTTCTCTAAACTTTTTGGAGTTCTAGATATTACACCCCACCCCCGCCCAAGAGTTTTCAGTTATAATTATCAGGAAAGCTGAGCTATGGTAATTTTGTGCCATTCTACTAGGAGTGGAACTTGCATTTCTTTTTTTACATCTGCTCATTTTGAGGTGTCCAGTTTTTACTGTTTTATTCTTTTCTTCTTGATTATTAAATAATTATTTATTTATATTATGCCCCTTTGCAATAATTTGAGGCAGCTCAGAATATTAAATTTTCCTCAGTTTTCTAAAAGATGGTGGTATGACAATGAATTGCAATCTGTGTGCACAGTTGTAAATGATAGAGCTAACTGAGGACCATACAGCACTCAGAAGTCATATTATCTTTGATTAAGGGGCTTAGAAGTGATCAGAAGAATTTATCTGCTTGCCATTCTTGCTTAGATTCTCTCCCAGGATGGACATCATATGAAAGCAAGAGTTTTTAACCTGGGGAAGGGTACCAGGAGGATCTGTGGATCTTCTGAAATAATAGACAAAATTTATTGGGTAATATATTTTTCTGGAGAACCCATGTTTTTTTATTAGATTCTCAAATGATTCCACCTCCCAGAAGAGCTACTGCTTATTATCGTCTAGGTGGATTTAGGGAAAATATAAAAGAACTTTTTAAAAAAAATTTAAAAGAACATTTTCATTATTTTTACTTTAGTATCTGCCTTTGTTTTGCTAATGCTTAATTTTCACTTGTTTAAAATATTTAATTAACAAATAATATAAAATGTATTCAAAGTGTATAATGTGCCTTGATTTTTCAAAAGCTTTTTATATGTTACACACTGGTCTTTGTCTGTGACATAGGTTGTAAATATTTTCTGTAGGCTTATCATGTGCCTTTTATGTTTGCTTGTAGTGTGCTTCTCTATGCAAATGTTTTAAGTTTATTTAAAACATTTGCATGTCTAAATTAATCAGATAGATGTTTTTTCCTTCACTGATTCTGGACTTTGATGTAGAGTTTGAAAGATTTTTTTCTGTACCCAGGTTATAAAGGAAATTAAGTATTTGTGTGGCTTAAATTTTAAGGTTTAGATCTCTGATCCAGTTGGAGTTTATCCCGGTATATGAAATGAACTATGAATTCCATATTACATTCTTTGAACTTTTTGTTTCCATCATGTTTTATCATCTTTCTGCTAGTGATGTCAGATGCACCTTTAAAAAATAAATTAAAGATTTACTAAATAAAACTAATTTCCAAATATAATCGGTGGTTCCTTTTTAATTTTGTATTTTGTTCCTTTGGAATATTAGTTATCAATAACAAAATTTTTTACCAATAAAATATTTATACAATATTTTAATATTTTCCAGTGCTATAAATGTGATACTTTGAATGTAATTTAAATAGTTTCCAAGTTGTAATACTGATGGTTGATGCGTAATGTTTTAACTTAAAGACCATGTTCATTATAACCAGAGAAATCACTACCCTTTTTACATAAAGGCACTGTAAAGAGAGGCTGATGCTTCACATAAAGGAATTAATAGTCAACCATGGAAACTCAACTTTGGTCACCTAGGTAAAGACTCTATCCTTGGGAAGAATTCTTTCTGGCATATTAAACACTATGTTGTTGTTGTTGTTGTTAGGTGCCGTGGAGTTGGTATCTGACTCATAGTGACCCTTATAGGGTTTTCAATGGCTGAGTGCTTCGGGATTGCCTTGGGAGTGGATTGCCAAGCCCTTATCCCATAAACACTATGTAAAAGATGTTAAGCCTACCCTAAGTATTGAGACCAGCTCTTCTTGGGTCAGACAGGCAGCAACTAGTCAACCTATTAATTTTGGTTTTTAACCATAGAAAGTTTGAGTTTTTGCCTATTATTATTGAAAATTGCTAATAACAATAAAGTATCTGGTCTTGAAATCAGTGATGAAGAACAGTCACCTTGTTGCTAGGATCCCTTGTTGTGGTTTGCCTGTGTCCCCAAACTGTGTTTATGTATATTAATCTATCCACTTGTACAGGCACTTTTGTAATGTCCTCAAAGAATCATACACATCAGGAAAAAAAGGGGGGAACTAATTCCCATCTTATGGAGTATTTGTAAGGTAGCCCAAACAGCATCCATTGTTTGTATTTGGATGAAGATGAATAGAAGCAACTCTGGGCCTCCCCTATTGGAAGATTAATTATACCTACCCTCATGCAGCAGCTTGACTGGTTAAAAGTAATGAAGAAAACTTTTTTGTCTTTGTTTTGTTGTTGTTAGGTGCCTTTGAGTAATTGACTCAATAGTAACCCTCAGTACAGCAGAAGGAAACACTCCTGGACCCTGTGACATGCCCAGCACTATTTTTAGTGCTTCACTGTTATTCATAGGGTTTTTAATGGTAGATTGTTTCCGGAGTGGATTGTCAGGTCCTTCTCCCTAGCCTGCAGCACTTGGTATTTCAAGGTGGTCTCCCATCAAAGGACTAACCAGCTTGACCCTGTTTATCTTCTGAGATCAGTCAGGCTTTGATGCCAGGTAGCTATGGCTGCAGATGTCTTTGTTTTAGTTTCATTTAAATGTAAAGTATAATGAAGACTAACTTCTAAAACTGTTTTTGCCAATTGATGTGCATTTGTTGTTCTTAGGTGCCTGCCATTGTGTCAGGTCTGACTCATAGAGACACTATGTACAACAGATGAAACACTCCAGACACTGTGCCATGCCGGCACTAAATCAGTGATTCTCTGCTGTTCATAAGGTTTTCAATGGCTGATTATTTTCAGGATTGAATCAGGAGTGGGCTGCCAGGTCCTTTTCCCATTTTTGCACTGCTGGAGATCTAACCCAGGCCTCAGAGCACAGAGCAAGCACTCCACCAACTGAACTAAACCTCAGCCCAATGTGCATTTAGATTACTTAACAAATGAAAGTGACAATTTATATTTATTCCTTGTATTACTATATTGCTATGTTGTTATCATGTTTGGGAGAGTGGCAGGTCAACGCAAAAGAAGAAAACCCTCCACCAGATGGATTGACACAGTGTCTGCAACAATGGGCTTAAACATAAATAAGATTGTTTGCCTGGCACAGAATCGGCGTGTTTCGATCTGCTGTACATAGGGTTGCTATGAGTCGGACTCGACTCGACGGCACCTAACAACAACAACAATGTTGTTGTTGTTAGGTGCCGTGGAGTCGGTATCCAACTCATAGCGACCGTCATAGGGTTTTCAATGGCTATTTCGGGATTGCCTTGGGAGTGGATTGCCAGGTCCTTCTCCCATGTTGCTATAGTCAATCATAAAATGAAGCAATATGTATGTACATAAGACAAAGGGCCTGCAACACATTAAGGTCCAATTTCACTTTGCTAGAAATTTTATTTTCATGGATTGAGGTTCTTTTTCTGCACTCAGAGTCTTTTTTTTTTTTTTTTTCTTTTTTTTTTTTTTGCCATCATTGGAAATCTCAGCTGTTCTGGCAGCTGTGTGATGACAGCTGGTCATCCAAGGCCTTTAGCCATCGATAATGATTGTGGATGAAATGAGGAGCAGGGCCAACCACACTTTTGGACCCAGCTGGATTTGGACTAAAAGGTCCTGGAGTATTTGAATAGGAGTCACAGTAAATTGACAACAAAATCTGAGTGATGAAGAATTTTGAAAAACAAAAGCACATTATACCTGGAAATAGTGGGTAGGATCTCACAAACTTCCAAGAAAATAAATCTTGAGCTGCAGCCCAAAAAACATGGTTTCAGAATGGATAAAAACTCCATTTTCATTTGCTAGTCATTTCAGAAATTTGCACAGTTGAATGCAAGTTGCTTTTTATTATTTAAACCTCAGAGACAATCCTAATGCCATTTTAAGAGACAATGGCTATCATCCAATCCTGTCAGATCTCGGAAGCTAAGCAAGGTTGGACCTGTTTAGTACTTGGACGGGAGACCTCCTGGGAACACCAGGTGCTGTAGGCTTGGGAAAAGGACCTGGCAACCCACTCCCAAAAATCAATCCACCATTGAAAACCCTATGAATAGCAAGGAAGCACTGACAATAGTGTTTTGTCTGTTGTATGCAGGGTCACTATGAGTTGGACTCAGACTCGACAGCAGATAACAACAACACTTAGCTCTATATATTGAATTTCAGATTTCAAAATCTCTTGGCTTTGATGATCTATTCTGATTGCCTTTCTGGCTCATACTTGACACTATCTTAGGCAGCTTGAAGTATTTATTGTATTATCTCCACACATTGATTCTCATGTGACATAGGTCCATTCCCCACCCCATCATGCTTGATTGATTCAACTGTCCTTGTTCACCTCATTGGAACAAAGAATGGAGGCCAGAGCATTGCATGCAGGCACCATTTTTATAGCAACTAATACAGAAATGAGGTGTGTGAAATTACAAAGAAAATGTCATAAAGTCTTGGAAGTCTTAATGAAATGATAATTCTTTTCTTGTTATTTCCTCTCTCTCTCTCTCTCTCTCTCTCTCTCTCTTTCTTTCTTTTTTTCTTTCTTTTCACAGTACTGGAGGGTTAAGCCCAGGGCCTTGTGCATGCTAGGCAAGTGCTCTACCACTGAGCCACAACCCCAACCCCCATTTTTTTTTTTTTTTGAGACAAGGTCTTGCTAAGTTTTGTGGGCTGCCTATTGCCTTGAACTCTATCTTTCTTCCTCATCCTCCCAAGTCGCTGGGATTACAGGTATGTGCTATGGTACCAGATTGTTTAAAATTTATTTGTCTTATTTATTTGGTTACAATGGCCATTATGTCAATCAGCGTTGTCTAGAGGAACAGAACCAATAGACACACACACACACACACACACACACACACACACACACACACACACTATGTAAGAGGATTTATTAGTTTACACATTGGAGAAGAATAATTCCACAGCTTTGCCTCTGGAGAGACTAGTAATGACTAATTCTAAGAACTGGAAACCTGAAGAGTCTTGCTGCTAAAGTCAGGAAGTACCCTGGCAAGTCTGACATTGAATCCACACAGAAGCTGAGGAAACTGTTGTTGGATGCCCTAGGGCAGTGGCAATATGAGGGCAGGTGACTTTGCTCTGGAAGGGGTTTTAAGCCTGTTTCTCTCAGACACTGACTTCCTTTCTCTTCCTCACCCCCTCCTTAGGAGCCCTGCTCACTGGATTGTATCAGATCACTTTCAGAGTGGGCCTCATCCTTAGGCCTGCACCTGTCTGTCCTCTCTGGAAGTGTCCTCATGAACAAGGACAGAGATGTTCTAATTAGATATTCTAATCTAATATAATTAGATTAGAACAGAGATATTCTAATCCAATGAATCTCTTGATCTAATCAAGTTGAAAGGAAAGGCTAATGGCCACAAGTCCATCCCTTGTCAACGTGACTCTCAAATACATCTCCTTGTGCCATGCTCAATCCCCAAACAAAAGACAATAATGAGGTCATAATTCTGCCTAGCATGATATAACTATCCTGCATACAACCGAAAATGCATGAATTCCTTCCCCAGAATATGTAGCAAAGTCTTTTGAAGGGTATTTGCACTTCTCATGATATCCATGGCTTAAATATGGTTATGTAGATTTGTTGTTATTATTGTTAGGTGCCATCAAGCCAGGTACAGTTTAGAGCAACCCTATGTACAACAGAATGAAACACTCCCTGATTCTGTGCCAGGCACATGATCTTTTTTATATTTAAACTCATTGTCGCAGACACTGTCAATCCATGTAATTGAAGGTCGTTCTTTTTTTTTTTTCGCTGACCCACCACTCTCCCAAATATGATGTCCTTGTCCAGGGATTGGTCCCTCCTGACAACATGTCCAAAATACAAAAGATGCAGTCTAGTCACCTTGTTTCCAAGGGGTACTCTGGTTGGACTTCTTCTAGGACAGATATATTGGTTCTTTTGGCAGTCAAATGTACATTAAGTATTTGTCTCCAGCACCATAATTCAAAACCATCAATTATTTTCCTGTCTCCCTTAGTCAATGTCCAGCTTTTACAACCATATGATGCAACTGAAAATACCATGGCATGAGTCAGGTGCACCTTCATCTTCAATGTGACATTTTTACTTTTCAACACCTTAAAGAGGTCCTTTGCAACAGCTTTTCCCAATGCAATAAATTTTTTGATTTTTTGATTGGTGATTTCAAGGGTACTAATAGTAGAACCAAAGAAAAGCAAAATCTTGGACACCTAAATCTTTTCTCCCATTATCATGAAGTTGCTTAGTGACGTGCTTGTAAAGATTTTTGTTTTCTTGATACTGAGGTGCCATCCATACTGAAGGCTTTGTTCTTTGACCTTCATCAGAAAATATTTCAAATCGTCTTCACTTTCAGCAAGCAGTGATGTACTATCTGCATAATGCGGGCTGTTAATGAGTATTCCTCCAATCATGATGCCACATTCTTTTTCATAAGGTCCAGCTTCTTGGATTATTTGCTCAGCATAGGGATTGAGGAGCAATTAAATGACACAATCTTCACATGCATCTTTCTCCACTTTAAGCCAGGAAGTGTTTCCTGGTTCTGTTTGAGTGATTGCCTCCAGACCCATGTATAGATTCCTCATGAGTACAATTAAGTGCTCTGGTATTCCCATTCTTTGCAGTCTTATCCATAATTTGTTATGATCCACACAGTCAAATGCCTTTGCATAGTTGATAAAACACAGATAGACATCTTTCTGGTATTCTCTGCTTTTGCCTAATATCCATCTGACATCAGCAATGATGTCCCTGGTTCCATGCCCTCTTCTGAATCTGGCTTGATTTTCTGGAAGTCACCTGTCTATATATTGTTGCAGTGGCTTTCGAATTCTCTTTAGCAAAATTTTACTTGCTTGTGGCAATAATGATATCATTCAATAATTTCCACATTTTGTTGGATTCCCTTTCTTGGGCATAGACACAAATAGGATTTCTTCCAGTTAGTTGATCAGGTAGCTGTTTTCCAAATCTCTTGGCATAAAGAAGTTAGCACCCCCAGTGCTGCATTTGTTTGTTAAAACATCTTAATTGTTATTCCATCAGTTTCTGGACTCCCCTATTGTGGGGAAGTAGATTTTACATGACAAGTCCAATCCAGCAATCCAATTTCCCTGAGCCTTTGAATTCATTCATCAATATTAGACCAAGGAATATCAGACATCTCTGGCTCATTCACAGTATACAATCTCTGGAGTCATGTCTCAGCCAACCAATCAAATAAACTATTCACACTACAAGTTGTAGTATTAAACTACAAGCTGTAGTATTAAACTCAGAATCTCTGTTCAATGGACCCATATTGATGAATTCATTTATGTTTCTTCCACCATTATCTCACAACCCTAAAAGCCATCCTCATATGTATTCTCCAAATGTCTGCCTATATGAATTGGGAAACTCAAGAAGCTCTTTGGAAGTGTAGTGTACCTCCTTATGGGTCATACTCTATATCTCCCCTCTAGGATCCTGCTGATACTCAACTTGAGTTACAGGTCTTGAGGCAAAAATGGGTGGTGAGGATGAGTCCTGAGAGGTAGCAGCATTGTGTTGCTGAGCATCTGTTTCCTGGGAGGGTCATTACTGTTTCCACATGTGTAGGGAATTATTCAACCCTCATCTTGCCCCATGACTGGTAATCAAGGATCTCCCCTTGATTGCCCAAGGAGTGACATCTGGTTCACTCTTTATTTGAATGTCACTCCTAAATTAGTTGCACCTAGCCCCTCAAGCCCGCACCTGATTGCCATCTTGAGGCACTTAAGGCAGTTAGTCACTCAAGGGCTATAAAAACAAAGCTTGCTCTTCATGAGAAGTGGCTAGTGGTGAGGTGGTTGGTGATGCTGGCGGCTGCTGCTAATGGAGAGCTGCTGCTACTGATGGTAATGCTGTGAGCTGGAGGCTGGTGGTGAGGTGGCTGACAGCTGGTGGTGATGGGGCTGCTGATGGTGACGCTGCTGGCCGCTAGCTTTTTGCTGGGAACTCTCTCTCCATCTGACCACCCACGAAGAAAGAACTCTCTCTAGATTTGACCAATAACACAGAACCATCTCTCTTCATGACCACCGAGACCAAGACAACTAGAAAGTGCTCTCAAAGACTACAAGCAAGCTGAGGACAGTCCCTTTGCCCAGCACCTAGGGACAGAAGCTGAGGACAGTCTCTGGTCCTAATGCCAGAGGCAGAAGAGCCGCAGCTGCCCCCTAGGCAGCAGAAAGAGCTGCTAACACTCAGTTTGTAACACTTCTTTGGGTTCCTCTCTGCCCTCTCTGCTTGTAGGCTTAAGAATGTGTGGATTGTTTATTTGATTGGTTGGCTGAGACATGGGTCCAGAGAATGGATACTGTGAATGAGCCAGAGATGTCTGATATTCCTTGGTCTAATATTAATGAATGATTTCAAAAGCTCAGGGAAAATGGATTGCTGGATTGGACTTGTCATGTAAAATCTACTTCCCCACAATAGGAGAGTCCAGAAATTGATGGAGTAACAATTAAGATGTTTTAACAAACAAATGCAGCACTGGGGGTGCTAACTTCTTTATGTCAAAGAGATTTGGAAAACAGCTACCTGATCAACTAACTGGAAGAAATCCTATTTGTGTCTATTCCCAAGAAAGGGAATCCAACAAAATGTGGAAATTATTGAATGATATCATTATTGCCACAAGCAAGCAAAATTTTGCTAAAGAGAATTCAAAAGCAACTGCAACAGTATATGGACAGGTGACTTCCAGAAAATCAAGCCAGATTCAGAAGAGGGCATCGAACCAGGGACATCATTGCCTGAGGATTTTCCTTTCTCCCCTTCTCTCTAGGTGTTCCCAAGGGCTGCAGGAGTCCTCGCCCCTCACCCTAGGGTCCCAAGTGACTTATGTTTAGATATCTGTGTGTGTGGTGCTGCCTCCCACCTGAATATCCAGGCCAGATCGGGAGGTGAGCGCCCCACATAGAGGTGGTGCTGAACAAGGACCCCGCAAAACATCATGGGAGTCCTGAGAGTAGGGACCCACAGGGGGTGTGGATAAAGACCCTCATTCTGAGAGGGGACCCTGAGAAGGAGGAATCCCCATCCTGAATGCGGAATGAGAAAGAAAAGCAGAAAGCCCTCCCCTGAGAAGGGTGTTCAGATGAGGAGCAGAAGCAGCTGTGCTTCATGGAGAACCAGATGGGACGCTGGACAGGAGGTTGTGAGGACGCCGAGCAGGGACCATGAGCAACAGATGGAAAGCCACCGGGTCCATCTGCCGCAGCAAAAGTGAGTTCCACATGGTCAGGAGTAGGTGCACTTAGCCCCAGGCAGAGATCCTAAGTCTGGGGACCAGTCTGCGTGGGGCGCGTAGGGGAGGTGTGCACTTAGGAAGGACCCCTGGAGAGGGGCACAAGAGAGAGCATAACGAGTGGGAACTCCCAGCCATGGAAAGCAGCAAAAGTAAAATCTCAAAGAAGCAATGGAAAAGCCTAAAAGCACAATTAAAACAGGGCGGGCAGAAGGTGAATAAAGAGGAAACAAGGACATTCTGGAAAGAGGCACTAGTGGTAGCACCATAGCTAGCTGCAGAGGATTTAGAGAATGGAAATATGGGAAGAGGTTAACGAAGCAGCCAGAACAGCTCTGTGCAAAGGAAACAAGGTGTCACCGACATTGTTTAGAGGGCTTGGGCACTTAGGAGGAACCATGAGAAATGGCAGAAAAGTGCCAATAAGGAACATGTGGCACAGGCCAACATGGCACTGGATAACACGGAGGTACTTCAAGAGCTGAAGGAGTTATGAAAATGAGGGAAGCAGGACCTTCGAGAAGGGAGGGGCTTCCATCTAGAGCCAGACCTGAAGGGAAGCACTTCTGGAGGAAGTCACCCCTCAAGGGTAGGGGCCTAGGACAGGAGCCAGACACAAAGTTGGGGGGCTACCCCTGGTACCAGAGAGGATAAGGGAGGAGATTCCAGTGGGAGCACACCCCCAGGAAGTGCATGGGAGTGGCGGGCTCTACCCAAGCCTAGGTCAACTTGCCCTGGTGAGCACAGGACCTTGGACCAGGCAGCCTATAGGTGTAGGTAGTTATGGGCCACAGGCATACCCTGTCAACATAATACCAACACCAGAGCACCCACAAATGTGGTACCCTTATGAGTCCAAGGGCTTGAAGGACCTATGGGCAGCCGTTAGGGAGGACAGGCCACACTCCTCATGGACGAAGACACTCCTTAATAGTCTGGCCACTAGGGTGAACACACTACAGGATTGGAGGGACCTGACAAGGGCAGTCCTTCTGGGGCCCACCTTCATACAGTGGGAATCCCTGTCCCGGGACGAGTGCAAACAAGCAGAGAGGAACTCCTGGGCAGGGGTAGTTAGAGGAGTGGACTGCTTGTTAGGAGAAGGGCCAGTGTACTCAGCGGTGGCATGGTAGGCAATGGGGCCAGTGCAGTCATTTGACCAAGTAAGAATATGTGCCCAGAAAATGTGGGACAGGCTACCAAGAGAAGGGGCGATGCCAAGTTTAGTGTTGCTCAGACAGAGGCAAAATGAATCATTTGTGGACTTTGACAGGGTCAACAAGAGTCTAGAATGCAAAGTTATTCATCAGCGTGCAAAGGCAGATACTGTTTAAGCACTTCGTGTGGGATGGCATGTCCAGTGACTGTTGGCAAGCCTGCCAGGGTCTAAAGAAGGGAACCCTGGAGGATTGGATTGTGGCCCCACAGGACATCAGTTCCATGGCCCAAACAGCCATAGTCATGGCCAAAGCCTTCATGGGCAAAGCTGCAGACAGCATTGCGAAGGCCTTTACCACAATTGTGGAGAAATCTAGAGGTAGAGAACCCAGCAAGTAACACTGTGGGGAAAAGAGGCATTGGTGGCAGAAGTGCCCCAAAAGGCAGGAAGGGCTCAGAAAAGAATGGAGGGAGGAGAGACCCAAGGAGAATAACAATAGGCCTTGTGGTCTGTACCAGCAATGTGGCAAGATGGGCCATACCATGCTGGTCCAACTACCATAAGGATGGCATATCCCTCCATAAGCCTTTAAATTGAATGTGGGGCACTTTGTATCCCAGCAACAAAGGAAGGACAATGAAAGGCCACAGAAAAAATAGAGGCCAAGCCCAGAAAAACAAAACAGAGACCTCTAGAGGGTCCGAGTAAAGGCAAAGACCAGGAAAGGGAAAGGCCACAGAGGGAGGTAGAACAGACCTCCGGAGAATACAAATAAGGACAAGAACAGGGAAAAGGAAAAGCCGCAAAGAGACAGGGAGAAGGTTCAGGTGCACTGGACTGTGCCTGTGGAGGCAGGACTAAAACTCAAAATTGATGCCTCAACAAATAATAAAGGTTCTGGTCATAATTTGGGAAGTTTGGAATCTTTAACAGAAAATCAAAACCAGCAGAATCTGACACACCACCTATGTTAAAGGAAGAACAGTTAGTTAAAATCTGTTTTGTGCAAAAGAATCAGTTGACTAATCAAAGAATCAAAAGAATCAGTTGACTGCTTAAAGGATGACATTATTGAGAATATTTTTGATAATAAATGTAAAATAGAAACTCAAACATAAGTCAAAGGAGCTAAATGGTGGGATGGATAAGATTGTAAATGTCAAAGATGTATGTACTATAAGTGGGTAAACTCCTGTTAACAAACCAACTGCAAAATGCTCTCAGTGCCTTTTATGACATCCTAATACAGACTGCTAGATGTAATGTCTTGTCAACACAAGTTCTGTATGGATTGTTTACAACCATACCTAAAAGAAAAAACCTCTCGTGGTACAACAGATATTCGATGCATGAAATGTAGGGGTAAATTTGAATCCCAAAATCTTAATTTAATATTAAATGAGGATATAGTGATAACCAAAGATGTTGACAGTCCAAAATCAATAGATAATAATACACCAATTGGACATCCTAACTAACCCAATGATATGGTTCAACAAAAAGGGGCCCAAGATTTGTCTATTGGTTGTAATCAAAAGTCTAAAACAATAGTTAACAATATAAAGCCGTATATAAAAGTATTGCTTCTGTAACAGAGTGGATTGATGGAAATTATAGTCACATGACATATAAGAAATGTAAGAAAATGGTTTTCAATCTAAATCTGTCAAATTGTAAATTTTGGGAAAAGGAACCTTAGAGCCAAAAGGCCCTTGCTGATGTTCCTATTGGAATTGATGAAATAACACTGTATAAGTTTGTATCTTCAATAGTAACTATGATGCCTTTAAATATTGAGGTTCCTATTATCAACATATGTTGAAGATATTATTCTAACTTCTTTAAAGATTAAGAAATCTTAACAGGGAATAAGGAAAAGATAAGAGTTCAAAAAGGCAAGGAGCCTGAAAAAGCCTTCATGGCACTGACAATTGTGACAATCACCCTACCACAGGTATTCCCTACAAGCCCCAGGGACAGGCCATAGTGGGAAGGGCCCTAACCCTGTAAAAACTGCTGAGCTAGCTCAGTTGGTAGAGCATGAGACTCTTAATCTTAGACCAGCTAGGACTCAAATGTCTAAAACAGAATAATATTTTGACACTCATAATCGAACTGGAGGCTGGTGGTGAGGTGGCTGGTGGTTGGTGGTGATGGGGCTGCTGATGGTTAAGCTGGGTGCTGTGGCTGCTGAGGTGATGCTGCTGGCTGCTAGCTTCCTGCTGGGAACTCTCTCTCTATCTGACCACCCACAAAGAAAGAACTCTCTCTAGATTTGACCAATAACACAGAAGCATCTCTCCTTGTGACCACCGAGACCAAGACAACTAGAAAGTGCTCTCAAAGACTACAAGAAAGCTGAGGACAGTCCCTTTGCCCAGTGCCTAGGGACAGAAGCTGAGGACAGTCTCTGGCCCCAGTGCCAGAGTCAGAAGAGCCACAGCTGCCCCCTAGGCAGCAGAGAGAGCTGCTAACACTCAGTCTGTAACACTTCTTTGGGTTCTTCTCTGCCCTTGTCAGGGCAGAGAGAGAGAAAGGTTTTTCCTTTCTTCCGCTCGCTCCACATAGAGGTGGTGTCCGAACAAGGAACCCCACAAAACTTGTTTGGATTTCTCTCTGCTCTTATCAGGGCAGAGAGACAATAAAGAGCTGCTTTCAGTTCCCCGAAAGGCAAAAGTGCCCGAGGCTTTCCCTTTCTCCCCTTCTCTAGGCATTCCCAAGGTCACAGGAGTCCACGCCTCTCACTTGAGGGTCCCTAGTGACTTGTGTTTAGATATCTGTGTGTGCAGTGGTGACTTCCATCTGAACACCCAGGCCCGACTGGGAGGTGTGCGCGCCTCATACACATGTACCACAGGATTAACTCTCAGTCAAGGGTGGAAAGGCTGATACCACATGGGGCAGGATTGGGGTTGCAACTGCTACTAAGGCTTGGGAGTCTACCTCCTCAGGCCAAACAACCCCATCAGAATCTGGGAGTTTAGTATCCTTAACTTCATCATGGTCCTCCCATACATCTTCATCCCATATCATAGGGCCTCACTTTTCCAGTTGCTGTCCTCACCTTTACTGCAGACACCTCAGGCTAGAGATTTAACTTGCATTGTAAGTCAACCAATTGCATGATGGGGGCTTCTGTTTGGTTTTTCCACAGTCTCTGCTCCCTGGCTACAGGAGAGAAGACTTTCTCTTGGGGCACACTTAGAAGGCTTTAGGTCATTTATTTGAGTATGGAGCTGGGAAATTGAATTTCTCAGCTCATTCTTTTCCTTTCTTACTTTATTCAGAGATTCCAGGAGCAAACAGCCAACATGATTGTATTCCTTAGTTTTCCAGAAATGTTCAAAAGTATCATATATAATGTCAGTAAATTCTTGCCTCCCAGAGTGGTGAAATCAAGAGTATCAAAGGCATTTACTTTGTTTCTTTAAATAGTTCACACTATGGATTATCAGTGTTCTTTGTAAGAACAAGACAGTTTTTAGCAATTTTAGTTGTAGTCAGATTAGAAAGCTGGCTCCAGAAACCAAGTCCTTTAAGGAAATTTATCCTTATGATACTGTTTCTCTAGAACCACTTCTAGTGCTGGGGTTTATCTCAGTTCATAGAGTGCTGTGTTGCACCTTCTGAGTCCCTAATCATTGCTGGAGTCAATCTCCAGCACCACAAAAATGGGAGAAGGACTCACAACTCAATCCTGGAACAATAAACCATTGAAAACCCTATGAAGAGCAGAGAAGCACTGACAATAATATTAGCAATAGAACCGGCCATGGCACAGTGTCAGGGAGTGTTTCTTTCTCTTATAAGGGTCTTTGAGTCAGACCTGACTGAATAGCCTTTAACAACAAAAACAGAGCCACTCCTGCATATATACACACACACACACACACACACACACACACACACACATACATATATATATATACACACACACACATATACATATATATATATATATATATATATATATATATATATACACACACATACGTACATATATACACACACACATATATATGTATTTAGATTAACTGACATGATGGATTAGGATAGTTCCATAAGTGGTGCCTGTGGAGACTGGTAGCCAACTCAGTCCAAGAGCTGGAAAGCTTAAGCATCTCCAATGCCAAGGTCTGGAAGCCCACTTGAAAGTTTGATGTGGAATCCATGTGGAAGTTGAGGAAACTGTTGGATGTCAGTGGGAATTCAAGGAAAGAGGAGACACACGCTCTGCTCCAGAAGAGTTTTTAAGCCTGTCCCATACATGCGCTGATTTCCTTTCTCCTCCTCACTTCCTCCTTAGGGAGCCCAAATTTCTGGATTGCATTTAGGGTGGGGTCTCTTCCTCAGTTAGGCCTGGATCTGGTCAGTCCTCTCTGGAAACGCCCTCACTCACCGACAAGTGCAGAGATGAGCTTCACCAATCTGAGGAATCTGCTAATTTGATGAAGTTGACAGTAAAGACTACCATCGCAACTATTTTCCAGTTAGGGTTAATTTTACAGCATAACATAAATATGTCTTTTACCTTACTCTACTTTTTGACAGATTAATTATAATATAAATGTTGTTCTCTATAGAACTACCCATTATAAGAAAGATTATAAGAAAACAATCATTTGGAAAGAAAAGTAACCTCAACAATTTGGTAGTAGTAAAGATGACTAAAATCTTAGTCTTCATAGTCCTTCTTGACTATGTTTAGTAACACAGTTGGCTTTTAATAGTCTGCTGTTACTCAGTGTAGTCTGTAAGTAAGTGGAATTTGCTTCACCTGGGAGCTTATTAGACATGAAGGTCTAATACCCACCTCTGCTGAATCAGTCTGAATTTTCACAAAATGCCCATGTAATTCCTATGTACATTAAAGCTTGAGGGACACTGATCTAGGAAGTCTAGTTTGAAATACTTCCTTTTGGAAGTTTGTTCATTGACAAGTCACTGGAAATGATTTTATGACAGTACAAATTCCAAATGACATGGAAGCCTTGGAGAGGCATATTTTGCTAGTCATGATCAGTGTTTTTTGAACAAAATATCTTTCTTTGTTGCAAATTAGTGTCCTATGATTATTTTAAATTATGTTCTCTTAAGTCCACACTTTGCTCAGAGACTCAAGAAATTCATTCTCTGTATGAAATATTTACAGCCCGTAGCAAGGCTGGTGTGTATACCTGAAAACTTTATTCCTTGATGAGACTGAAAATACTTTTACCACCAACAAATCAACTAGCATAAATTAGAGCTTGCTACATATTAATGTGTGGATGGTTATAGAGGGAAGAACACATGTGGAAGACATTTTAATGGTAAAATTGTAGGTAGAGAAGAATGTATATATAATTAAGATATTTCAACTTTAAAAGATATTAAGATAATATCCAGTTCAAACCTTTCATTTGAAGCTGGGTACTGTGGTGCACACACACCTACAATCCCAGTAACTTTAGAGGCTGAGGTAGGAGAATTGTGAGTTTGAGGCCAGAGGCAACCTGCACAACTTAGCAAGACCTTGTCTCAATAAAAAATAAAAAGGGGCTGGAGGGGCAGCTCAGTGATAGAGCACTTGCCTATCATGCATGAGCCCTTGGGTTCAATCCCTAAGTTAAAAAAACAAAACACTTTGTTTTAAAAACATGAGGAAACAACCTATATAGCTTATGAGTGAAAGATAAAAACTAGACCCTTGGACCCCTCTCCCCAATCCTGATATTTCTGGTTTGCTCTATAGCCTATCACAACATAAAATAACACAAAACAAAAGCCAACTGAATAGTGCAGACTGTCATGTAATGCTATGGTGGTTCATAGGATGCAGTAATTGCTATATATTGGAGAAATTGTGAAGCACTTTACTAGGAGCCGAAGAGTTGAGCTGGATCCGTTACAAACCACTGTTACCCCCACTCTGACTCCACTTCAGCCACTTATTCTGGCTGACTTTTCCTGTAACTATTAGCTTCTGTGCTACCATTTGCATATTTATTAAATTTATGCTCTAATATCTATCTCTTCCTGCTCCCACAAGAATATAAGTTCTGTAAGAGCTCTGATTTTTGTCTGTTGTGTCACTGATCTGTCTCTAGTGCCTAAAATTGTATCTGATACATGGTTGGGGCTTAATGAATATTTGTGAGGTGAATAAACCAATGAATGAGTAAGTGAGAATAGTTCCCTAGGTTTAAGAATTTATTTGGAAAGTAAGGAGAGACTAGAGGCAGAAGAGGTAGAGAATGGAATTTGCAGAATCTAAATGCTAATGAAGGAATTTGGAGCTTCTCTTATAAGCAATGGGTGTCAAGAAGACAAAATTTTACCACTGGCTGTGAACCATGAACACACGTGGGTTCATATTTATCAAATTATGATTTATTTTATTACAATGAGTACTTTTCTCTGAGGCTCTAGGTAATATGGATGTTTATTTAAGATATACTGAAAATATTATTTGTCATGCTGGAATGTTAGAATAATGGGAAAAAAAATCCCTGGAAGAGAAGTTTTGTTTTGAATTTGTAGATGTCTATGCATAATCTATATATTGAGAATATACATTTTGAATAAACAAATACCTAGCCAAAGTATGCCTGCAGCCATACCACTTTGGCATCCGATCCTGTTAGATCTTGGAAGCTAAGCAGGATTGAGCCTGGTTAGTACTTGAATGGGAGACTGCTTGGGATCACCAGGTACTGTAGGCTTGGGAGAAGAGCCTGACAACCCACTCCCCAAAAATAATCACCCATCGAAAACCCTATGAATAGCAGAGAAGCACTGACAATAGTGTTTTGTCTTTGAATATAGGGTCACTGGGAGTCTGACATCAACTTGACAACACCTAACAACTGCCAAAGTATAGGGTAAGTCCTATTGTTACCTACAATATTTTCTGGCAAATATAACCCAGTACCACTCAGTCATTTGAACTTAGAAATTACAAAAATGTTTCAATAAGACAACCCCCCCACAGCAATGCACATTTAAATTTTTTCTCAGTAAAGATTGTTTTCAATTGCATTTGAATGCAGAAGGATTTCAGGTTTATTGCATGATGAAAGCAGTCAACAAGCAAATGCAAATGCAAATACACTGAGAACATTTGGAGAATTACAATTATTTGGATTTAACCTCCTAATCTCTTTTTTCCCCATCTGGAGAAATTACTAATGTGCTTCTTTAAATTTAACTATGTCTGGAGGATCTTTCATATTAATAAACTGTAAAAGTTTTGGCTAATCTCATAAAGAACACAGATGCCAGAGTGATACACAATTTTAAAGAACGAATGCTGAACTTTTCTGAGACTTCTAAAGCAATTATAATCAGCACATAGAAGTAAGAAAGAGGCCTGTTCAAAACTCCAGTGGGTGATTCACATTTCAGGTTTAAGATGGTAGACAGCACATATCTATTTTCTTCCCATGAGAATTTATTTTACACCATACCATGAAAAGCAAGACCAACATAAGAGAATAGTATCTCCTTGGCTTAGCCAATGTTAGTCTTAACAACCTCCTAAGGTCCTATGACCTTGTTGAAATTATGTATATGTGAATGTTTATGTTTATGCTCAAGTGTAAACGTGTGTAC
The DNA here is from genome assembly GCA_007922755.1 of Pedetes capensis. Taxonomy (NCBI): domain Eukaryota; kingdom Metazoa; phylum Chordata; class Mammalia; order Rodentia; family Pedetidae; genus Pedetes; species Pedetes capensis. Next base: position 19,678 of record VMDO01008387.1, read on the forward strand.
CTGCAGCCATACCACTGTGGTGTCCCATCCCATTGGATTTCGGAAGCTAAGCAGGGTTGGGCCTGGTTAGTACTTGGAGCGGAGACTGCTTAGGAACACCAGGTGCTGTAGGTTTGGGAGAAGGACCTGGCAACCCACTCCTAAAAATAATTAGCCATTGAAAACCCTATGAACAGCAAGAGAAGCACTGATAATAGTGTTTCACCTCTTGTACATAGCGTGACTGTGAGTTGGACACCCGATTCAATGGCACTTAACAGCAAACAACAAATGTGTATATGCGTGTCTAGGTGTGTATGTGTGTCTACATGTGTATGTGCATATGTTTACCTGAATGAATTCCGTAAGTAGCTGAAAAGTAAGAAAGGATTACATAAGTCTAACAGATATTTTGCATGTGTATATATTTGGTGCTGGGGCTTGAGCCCAGGGCCTGGCACATGTTAAAATGTGCTCTACTATTGAGCTACACTCCTACCCCCTGCATAATTTTTGAATTCTAGAAAGCAAATAGGATCAGGTTGACAAAGGAAATTGTAACCTGAAACAAATAGTCAAAGACAGAAAAAGCCAGCTGCTAATGTGTGAACTGCTTTTATCACAGGAACTCTGAGGAAACTCAGTGTAGAGTCAAATATAAATCCAGAAGCTTCTGGAGGCATTCACCAGGGCAAATGATCATGTGAAATCATGTAGAGGAGACCCATTCTACACAAAGCAACCAGTTGCTGGACTTTGCTCCAACTCAAACTCCTGAGAATTTCTTCATTAATAATGAATGGGACAGAGGGCTTAATGATGGGGATACAAGGTGTGTGTGTGTGAGTGTGTGTGTGTCTGTGTGCATGTTCTGAGGAGTCTCCCTTAGGTATATCCTTGTGTGAACATCATGCACGGTATTTATGCAAACTAAGACAACTACATTATCATTAGGTGATATAATCGTACAAGATTACTGTCCTATATGGAGTCTGTTGACTGAAATTGACTTTATGTTAGGGCTAGAGAATAAAACAGAATTGAGTCTAATAATAAGTCTTGTTCTCCATACTGTGTCTGTTTATTTTATAAAATATAAGATATGAATTACGTTTGAAATTCAGTTTTCAACTCTATAACTTTAGGAATAAATTTTAGCATGTTACACTCATTTCTGGACATTGATTACATGTAGGTAATTATGCAAAATTATTCTTGTTATGTGTTTTCCATAGACAGTTATGCTTGAAATTAAGTTACTCAAATAAACATTTGTGCAACTTCTGTTAGATTCCTTGGAAAATAGTAAAGTCATGTTATTGCAGATAATTAAATAATAACATTATGAAATCACTCTTAGTGACAATCGTATTAATCTATGTAACCAAATGGCTTCTAGTCCCACTCTGAATTAAATGGGGCAAACAGGCATTTTTTATGTCAATAAAACATACTATCAGTAAGTTAGACACAAATTTATATGCATCCAGCAATACATAACAAAAATGCAAAACACTTAAGTGTACAATGAGACAAATACAGATAGGTTAAATATACACAAAGTTATAAACATCCAAATAAGAACTATTAACTTTGTATAATTAAATATATATGTAGATGATATGTATTCTTTCAAACACCTATGGAGCATATATAGAAGTTGAACATACGTTAATCCTCAAAGATAACCTCAATATATGTCAAAACCTAGAAACTATTCAGGCCAAATTCTTTGATCACAAGTTTAAGTAAAACTTAAAAAGGCAACCAAGAAGATCAGAAAATTAGAGTGATAAGAGAATCAGCAACTCCAGCTCTTTTGACTAACTCCTGGTTAAACAAAGAAACCAAACTGAAAATTCAAACTAGGAGTAAATTACAGGAAAGAGCAAGCTACAGGAAATGTAGCCAAACATGGTACTACAAGGAAAATGTACAACATTAGAAGAGCATATTAAAAATTATGGCCAGGTATGGTGGTGCATGCCTATAATCCCATGGGAAGACAGAGGCAGGAGGATTGCAAGTTGAGGTCAGAGGTAGCCTGCATAACTTAGTGAGACTGCATCTCAAAATTAAAAGTAAAACATAGGCTGGGGATACAGTTCAGTGGTAGAGCTCTTGGAAAGCTTGAGTGAGGCCCTGGGTCTCTAGTACCACAAAAAATAATAAAATAAAAAATGATAAAAGATGAAACTAACAGAACTGGTCAACAGTATAAGCCAAAAGTATTACAAGGAAAAAAACCCAATAAAAACAAGAAGAGATTTCTTATTCAAAATCAAACAAATATATAAAACTACTTTGAAAAGGCTCCACTTTTCCTCCTTGCCCAGTATAAACTTTAGCAAGTCCAAAAATGAAGAAAGAGAATCTACCACTCTCCTTCCTCCCTCTCCTCACATTTTTCATACTAGAGAAGAGCCCACTCACCTTACTTCAATTAACACTGGTTAGTTCTTATCCTACAATTTTGTATAAGTGGAATACTACAGTAAAAATTAGTCCTCTCCTTGTCAGGGGTTTTGTTTTCTGAGATTTCAGTTACCTGCTGTCAAGTGCATTCTGAAAATCTTAAATAGAGATACTTCACAAATGAGCAATTTATGCATTTTTAATATGCATGCCATTTTGACAACCCTAATGAAATCTCATGCTATTCAGCTCCATCCTGCCTCAGATCTGAGTCACCACTTTGTCTAGCATATACCCATTGTATATGCTACCCATCCATTAGCTATCTTGGCTATCAGATCAATTGTTGTGGTTACACAGGACTTGCATTCAAGTAACTCTTATTTTACTCAGTATAGCCATTGTTGTATGTTATTATTAGTTGTTTTAAATCTCTTACTGTGGCTAATTTATAAATTAAACTTTATCACAGATATGTCTATATATAAGGAAAAACAGTGTATATTGGATTCGGGGTCCTATTTGTTGTTTCAGGCACCCACCAGGGTTGTTAGAACATATCCCCTGAGGATAAAGGGGACTACTGCATATTTTCGTGTGTCTAGATTATTTTAATCTGTACAATGTTTTGGAGATCCATCCATGTTGTTGTATGCGTCCATCATCAGTTCTTTCCTAGTGCTAAGTAGTTTTTCATTGTGTGAATACACTATAATTTGTTTATTCATGAACCAGACGGTGCCTCTAAATATCAAAGCTGATATGAACATTGTTGTACAGAGCCTTTGGTGGACACATATATCATTTACTGCAGATCATAAGGTGAATTTAAGCTTAATTTTTAAAGAAACTAAAAACAGATTTCCAAAGAGATAGTGCAATTCTATATTCTCACCAGCAATTCCCCTGTGGTTTAGCTGCTGTCCAATTTTTGTTTTCACTTAGGCCATTCTTGAGGATGTAGTAGCAGTTCATCATGTTTCAAAATTGAGTTTTATGATGACTTAGGATTTTAAGCCCTTTTTTATGTGCTTATCAGTCCTTTGTAGATAATCTTTGGGAACTGTCTAAAATAGTTTTACCTTTGTATCAAATTTTCAGATTTGGAAGAGAAAGTAGGCTGTAAATTAATTTTAAAAAGTATACCTTAATTAAAGAAACCTCATTGCTCTCCCTACATTACTTCCTTTAAATCTCTCTCTCTCTTTATTTTTTTTTTCCCAAACTTGGGGTTGAACCCAGAGCCTCACTCTTGCATGTTTTGCAATTGCTGGACCACTTCATTGCACGCCCAGCCCATTTTTTTTTTTTTTTTTTACTATTTACTATTTACTATTTTGCTAAATTACTCAGACTACCTCTGGTCTCAAACTTGTGATCCTCTTGCCTCAGCCTCCCCAGCCACTAGAATTACAGGAGTGCAACACACCCGGCCCCTCTAAATCTCTTATGAAACAAATTGCCTGTTTTATTAATAAGAAAAATGATACACTGTGGCTTAAACAAAAGATACATGTGTAAAACATTTAAAAATATTACTTAATAAAATTGTGTTTATATTGGTGCTTCAGCAAATAAAATACAACAAATATTTAATCATATTGTATATTGTATGTTAAAATGAACATAAAAGAGTTTAAACAATTTTTAGCTGGGCACTGTGATGAACAACTGTTATCCCAAAGGCTCCGAAGGCTGATGAGGCAGGAAGATTATGAGTTCAAAGCAAGACACAGCTTGTGCAATTTAGCAGGACTCTTTCTCCAAATAAAAAATAAAAAGAGGACTGGGATGGAGTGCAGCTCAGTGGTAGCACACTTAACAATGAATGTGGAAGCCTTGGGTTCAATTACCCAGTGCTGCAGAAGAAAAAAAAAAAAAAGGTTTAAACTATTTGTTTTGAAATAGTTCTTTTTGTCTCTTAATGCTTTTCTAGATGGGTCTTATTTATAGTTTTTTTAAATAATTGAAACAAATTACATGTTTATATTATATGTATACTTAGATACTCTGCTGTTGTAGAAACAATTATTCTGATAAAAGTCCTACTTAAAATTTTACTATTCATATTACCAGTGATATAAAAAATTTTTTACTTACATATGTATATATAATTAGTAAAAACACACAAAAACAATGACACAGAAGAAAATGTTATTATTCAGGAAACAATGGATTTTAAATTAAATATAACCAAACTCAGAGACAATGTTAAATACCAAGTGAACAAGAATAGATAAAAAGGAAAGAACAGTTTCAGGTTCTGTAGAAACATTTTTTTAAGCCACCCTCTCCACAAGAAAAATAAATCTGCCATGACTAAGTCTAAAATGAAGAGCTTTAAGTTTCTTTGAAAATCAGTGCTATCAAAACATCCTGCAATCTGGGACTCACTTCTGTGAAGATGATTCATCAACTACCGAGAACGTTGCCAACGCCTTGATCCAGAAGATTTCTTCTCTATAAAGTGATCCGTCTTCTAGTGCCTTCCTCTGAGTAAAGCTGGTCCAATGGGGAAATATGTCCAATGGGCATTGAGCAAGTAATGACTCACAAGGCATTTTCTTTTACTTTCAACCCAACTTGTAATTATCAATTTAAAGATTTTTTACAAAGCTAGGCATGGTGGTGCACACCTGTCATCCCAGCACCCTGGAGCCTGAGGCAGGAGGATTATGAGTTGGAGGCCAGTTGTCTTAACAAAAGAAAACTCCCTTCACAAAGCCTTTGTAGAGTCCTTTTTGGCTAACGTAGACATATCCAAGTAAAATATGGAAAGTCTTTCTGAACAGTGTCAGGGAGATGGAGATGCATTGTACAAGGAGTCTGAATATCTTGTTTACCTTTAGTAGGTAGTATGAAAACTTCAGGTTCCTAATCCTGATCATGGGAGAAGAAACTGGCAACCCACTCCCAAAAATTAATCTGCCATTGAAAACTCTATGAACAGCAGAGAAGCACTGACAGTAGTGTTTTGCCTGTTGTACGCAGGGTCTCTATGAGTTGGATACTGACTCAACAGCACCTAACAACAATATCAACAATCCTGATCATACCTTCTTTTCTCTGGTTCCTCTTGCGTTCCATTCTAACGTGAGCAAATACGTGTAAGTTCTTGGAGGCTGAGCTCTGCCTTCTCATCCACTTAATGACCTCAGGACAATAAACTAATTATCCTTGAAATTGGTATAGGGATAGCACTGCAGTTGGTTAAAAGACTTTCTGTATTCCATCTATTAATCCTTTCCTCCTCTCATACCTCTGGTAACCACTGATCTTTTTTACCATTTCCACAGTTTTGTGGAGCTGAGATTTAGCTCAGTTGGTAGAGCACTGCTCTGCAGCCTCTGAGGTCCCGTGTTTGATTCCCAGCACTGCCAAAATGGGAGAAGGACGTGGCAATCCACTTCTAAGGTAATCTTGAAACAGCCATTGAAAACCCTATGAAGGTCACTATGAGTCGGACATGACTCGACAGCACCAAACAACAACACAGTTTTGTAAGATATACTTTTTGCATGATATTTCAACTATCAGTTGCTGCATAATAAACCACTCCAAAATTTAGTGACTTTGGCAATAGTTTATTTTTATCTCTAACCTTAGTATGGGCTGACGAGGTTCAACTGGGTCATTCTTAGGCTCCCCCAGTGGCTGCATGGAGGTGGTGGCTGGCAATGGGGCTATTTAAAAATTCCACAGTGCTGGCAATGGGGCTATCTAAAAATTCCACAGTGCCGATAGTCCAAGGCAGATTCTTCACTTACTGTCTGGAGTCTTTGCTAGAAGAGCCACCATAGGGGTGGGGATGCTCACCAGAGGGATGGTCATCAGTAAACTCTCTCTCTCTCTCTCTCTCTCTCTCTTTCTCAGTGTTGCCCTTCTTTTCCATAGCAATTGGCTTTCCTAGGTAGGCACAGTCCCAGGGAGATTGCAAAACTGGCATTTCTCTTCAAGGCTTGAAACTGACACAATATTACATTTGTTGAATTCTATTGTTCAAAGTAGTGACAGGGTCTGCCTGTGACTTAAGTGGGTGGATATTTGGACCCCACCTCTTTGCAGGGAAGTAACAAAGAACTTGTTGTTATTGTTGTTAAGTGCCATCATGTCTGGTCCAACTCATAGTAACCCTATGTACAACAGAACGAAACAATCCCTGACACTGTGCCTTGCCTGACACTATGACAGTGCTTCTCTGCTATTCATACGGTTTTCAATGGCAGATTGTTTCAAGAATGGGCTACCAGGTTCTTCTCCCTAGTGTGTCATTGTCTGGAAGCTCAGGTGCAACCTATCCACCATGGGTGGCCCTGCTGGTATCTAAAATACTGGCGGCAAAACTTTCATTTTTTTTCTTTTTACCCTTCTGTGTTAGTCAGTTTTTTACTGCTGTGACAAAAAAAGGAGGACAGATTTATTTTGGCTTATGTTTTTAGAGCTTTCAGTCATGGTCGTTTGGCCCCATTGCTGTGGGCTTGTGGTGAGGCAGAGGATCATGGCAGAGAGGGTGGAATAGAACGGAGCTGCCCACTTCATGGCAGCTAGGAAGCAGACAGATACAGAGAGAGGCCAGGGGCAAGATACGGCCCCAAGGACGTGCAACCAGGGCGCTCCTTGGAAGGCTGAAGGGGTAGTTAGGCTGTGTCTCATGTATATGTTTTCAGGAGGGTCTAATCCCTGGGGGAGGACATCATGTTGGGAAGAGTGGGGGGTCAATGAAAAATAGGAAGACTCTCAACCAGATGGATTGATGCAGTGGCTACAACAATGGGCTTAAACATAAAAAAGATTGTGTGCCTGGCATAATGTCAAGGAGTGATTTGTTCTGTTGTACATAGGGTCCCTATGAGTTGGACCAAACCTGATGGCACCTAATAACAATAAACAATTCAAAGTAAAAGTATGAGAAAAGTTCAAAGAATATTCTGTCCTATGCCAACCTCCAGGCTTCAAAAACATTCCAAGTATATCTTTCCTGAATATATTATTAGGTAACAATGATTATCTTTCTCTATATGCTAAAAGCCTGCAGCCATACCACTATGGTTTCTGATCCCATCAGATCTTGGAAGCTAAGCAGGATAGAGCTTGATTAGTACTTGCATGGGAGACTGGCTGGGAATACCAGGTGCTGTAAGCTTGGGAGAAGGACCTGGCAACCCACTCCCAAAAAACAATCTGGCATTGAATAGCAGAGAAGCACTAACAGTATTGTTTCACCTGTTGTATGTAGGGTTGCTATGAGTCAGACACTGATTCGAGGGTACCTAACAACAACAACAATAAAGTCTAGTTGTCCTAAAAGACTCCTTTACATACATAATACTTTCAAGGACAGTTTCAGTAACCCAATATACATTGTTGTATTGTTGTTAGGTGTCGCCAAGTCATGTCTAGTCGACTCATAGTGATCCTTACAGGATTTTCAATGGCGGATGGTTTCAAGATTGCTTCAGAAGTGGATTGCCATGTCCTTCTGTTTTTGTGGTGCGAGGGATAGAACCTGGGTCCTCAGAGAGTGTGGAGCAGCGCTCTACCAACTGAGCTAAGATTACATTTTCCACATGTCTCATAGCAGCACAAGACTGTAGATGTTCCCCATTTACTGCCTTATAAAAATTAGCTCTATGAGCCAGGAAAATATTCTAATAGCTATAGGGAGAGAGAAGCATTCTATTCTTATAGTTCTGAAATTTCTTTCATAAGCATTTAAAAGCACATGCGCTTTCAAATCTTAGCACTGTAAATCATTACTTACCACCAAGAGGGGGAATAGAGGGAGGAGACTAAGAAAATCATTTAAAAACTATGGAAAAGGACACAGAAGTTTTATGAAGGGAACCGTGCAACACTTAATATTTTGCATTTACAATTCCTCTGTTGACTGTACTCAATGCTTCATCTTAAATTTGGATCTCTGTAGGTTCCCTTAAAAACTGTCACTGCAGTGTAATACTTATTTAGCATCCCAGGGAGAACATTTGTGGTGCATTCTTCTAGGGTAACATAGCACAAAGCATTTCATAACTGTTATTTCTACAGTAGCCATCCTCCCCGTCCCAGGATACATTCCAAGACCCCCAGTAGATTCCTGAAACATGGGATAACACCGAATCCTATGTATATTGTGTTTCTTTTTCCTATATACCCTAAAGTGTTGTCACATAGGATTAGTGTAGGTAGGTTTTTCCATATTTTATGCCCTGCTGTCTCTTTTCTATCTCCGTGCTTGTACTCTGGAGCCATTATGACACAAAACAAGAGTTTAAGCACAAGCATTGCAATGCCAAGACAGTTGGCTGATAACAGAGGTGGCCACTCGGTGGATATGTTCCACAGAGCATGATTCACATCGCAGAAGGGATGGAGCTGGATGGCATGAGATTTCTTCACACTGCTCAGAATAGTGTGCAATTTAAACCTTATGCATTGTTTATGTCTGGAATTTTCCATTTAAGATTTTTAGAACATGGTTTATCATTGGTAGCTGAAACTGGAAAATGAAGGTATGGATAAGGGGTCACTACTGAATGTGTAAACAAACTCACTTCCTTCCTTCCTTCCTTCCTTCCTTCCTTCCTTCCTTCCTTCCTTCCTTCCTTCCTTTCTCTCTCTTCCTCTCTCCCTCTCTCCCTCCCTCCCTCTTTCCTTTTCTTTTTCTTTTTCTCTTTTCTTTTCTTTCCTTCCTTCCTTCCTCACTTCCTTTCCCTTCCTTTCCCTTCCCTCCCCTTTCCTCTCCTCCCCTCCCCTCCTCTTTCTTTCTTTCTTTCCTTCTCTCTCTCTCTCTCTCTCTCTCTCTCTCTCTCTTTTCCTTTCTTTCTTTATCTCTTTTGCAGTAGTGGGGGTTGAACCCAGTGCCTCATGCATACCTTGCAAGTGCTCTACCACCAAGTTGCCCCCCCAGGCCCTTGTTTATTTATTTTTTAAATCTTGCAACAAGGTCTCAGTAAGTTGTGCAGGGTGCATTTGGTCTTGGACTTGGGATTCTCCAGCCTCAGCCTCCTGAGCCACTGGGATTATAGGCTTGTGCCATAGCACCTGGCTATTTTCTGTTTCTAAATTTCCTTCAAGATGACAAGGTTTCTTCGTGTGGGGCTTGATGAACCATGGATACACTCTGAATGGGCTGGAATACAGTTGGAGAGGCCCTTACAAGCCTTAAAGATATCCTATCTTCAAAGGCTGTGGTGAAACTCCAAGTCACTTTGAAATGAGCACCAGATTTTTGAAGCAGTCATGATATTTCTCATTGTACTCCTTTGCTGTGAAAGATTGGCTGGTTCTTGGTCTTTGCAATAGATCTGGTAACTCTATAGGTTGGGTAAATTGTACTATGAAATCATTTTCCCTCATCCTTTTCACAGAGTGTGTGGAGGCTTGAGAGGTTAAGCCTCCCAGTCATTAAAGCTTTAAGTTTTGTGGACAAATCAAGTTGTGGTACAAGGGAGTCATTTCAGTGCAACTCTGGGTTTAGTTACTAATACTGGTTTTTAAAAACAATGCTCTTCCTATAGCATCATGATTAGAGATAATAATCCCTCAATACAGCCTGCAGCAGTACCACTCTGGTGTCTGATCCTGTCTGATCTTGGAAGCTAAGCAGGATTGGGCCTGGTTAGTACTTGGATGGGAGACTGCCTGGGAATAGCAGGTGTTGCAGGCTCAGAAGAAGGGCCCAGCAACCCACTCCCCATAAAACCATCAGCTATTGAAAACCCTATGATTATCAGAGAAGCACTAACAATACTGTTTCGCTTGTTGTACGTAGGTTTGCTATGATTTGACAGTAACAACAACAAATATAGATCAAGTAGTCCTCACTTTTCCTGAAGTTAAGTAGGAAATTATTAATTCTTTTTTCTTTCTTTTTTTTTTTTTTTTGGTAATGGGCATTGAACCTAGGGCCTCTTGCTTGCATGCTTTCCAAGTGCTATACCACTGAGCTGCATCCTCAGCCCATCTTTTTTTTAACTTTTTGAGGAAAGGTCCCCCTAAATTATGCAGACTGCCTCTGGTCTTGAACTTGCGATCCTCCTGCCTCTGCTTCCTGAATCACTAGGCTTACAGGTGTGCACCACTGAGTCCGGCAAATTTTTTTTTTTTAGTTCTTTTTTTTGTTTCTTTTCTTGTATTTACTTTATTTATTAATGTTGACGGGGTACAGAGTAATGTCATTTGCTATATCCATTATGCAACAATTAAATCACTCTTGCTTATAAATCCATCATCTTATATATTTTATATAATAGTATAAACTTAAGAAGAAAAGAAAAAAGAATTTCAATTAATATGTAATGAAAATCATATGCAACCATGAGTTATAATCTCATTGACATTTTTCCCTTCCCGCTACTTTTTCATGCATTCATATAGTTGTATCTTATATTTTTGAGATTTTCCTCTCTCTCTTTACCCTTCTATATTATTTTACCTTCCCCTTTCCTCTTCCACATCTGCTCCCACCCATTGATCCCTCCCCTTTCTTTTTTATTTGCTTGTATTTTCCATTCTTAGGAAACTGTTATGACTATCTTTGCCATAGAAAAGAATATAGTAGCAGTCAGTAGGAATAGGTATAATATTTTTGTGTAATTTAGCTCTACACTTTTGAAAGTAATGTCTTAAATTCCTCCCTTACAATTAACACTCAGTGACCAAACCATTGAGTTCAGAAAGGACAGTGAAATAGTTAGAAATTATTTGAGTGCTTGCATATTAAGGCATTTTTGGTTTTATGGCCATTTGTAAATTCTGTCTTCTGCACTGGTGGAAGAAAGTGAGTTAGTACTTCTGTACATTCTCTTTGTTGTGGGCCAGTTCTCAAGATAGGGCAGCATTATCTATGAGAAAATCAACAAGTCAGTTCCTGGAAGAAAGGATTTATCCGAACATTAGCTGGAACTTAAGCATATGTGTTTCTTTTCCTTTTTTATAAGCTTGTAGGGGACCCAAAGCATGCCAGTGCAATATATAGGGCAAAGTTCAGGAGACTTGTATTCATGAGAGACCAATCAAAATATAGTCAGGAGCAAACTGATGGAGTCAGAAGCATGCCTTCCTGTTGACAAGTGTATAGGATGAATGCTGCTTCCTTGAGTACTGTGAGTCTCTCAGTGTGGACTAAGTCTGGAAAGTCTTGATGACTTTAATGCAAAAGTTGAAATTCTGTTTTTAAGATTACTTTAGGATTTCCAGACAGCTATAAGGTTGGAGATCTCTACAAGAAACTTCCTATTGGCTGCCATAATGTGTTTGGGATTCAAGTGAATAAGATGAATCATTGGTCCTGGTATCTAGGGAGAAAAGGCAAATTAAAAGTAGGAAAAATATTATTATAGAAGGCTTAAACACAATAGTTCCCAATACTTAACTATGTATTAAAAGTCAACAGAAGGTTTTCTATGTCCAATTTCCATTTGAACTCAATCATGTCTCAATGTCATAGCACTGGTTGTCCAAGGATACTGTAGAGCTTCTTTCTTCACAATCCCTCATCAAAACTAAATGCTCCAATAATTCTGTTTTATTTTTCTTCTTTTATTTATTTATCTTTTTGGTTGGGGGTTTGAACCCAGGGGCTCACATGTGCTGTGCGAGTGCTCTATCACTAAGCTGTATCCCTAGCCCCTTGTTTATTTATTTTTTTTATCTTGAGACAAGATCTTGCTAAATCACTCAGGCTGCCTCTGGCCTAGAACTTGCAGTTCTCCTGCCTTTACCTTCTGAGTCACTGGGATTATAGATGGGAGCCACTGCATGTGGATCACCAATAATTCTTTATAACAGATATTATAACCATAGATATAAGGTCTTTTAAGAGTGTTTTGATAATAGTATTATTCACATCCTGAAAATGAGTATATAATTACTAAATTGCATCCATGTAAGTATTTTTTGGTTTTAAACTGTTTAAAAAATTTTCATGAATACACACTAACTGTACATATTAGTGAGAGTCAGTGTGATACTTCCACATGTATATAACACATATCAGCATTTGAAATATGAACAAAAATCAATGATACCCAAGGGAAAGGATGAAGCTAACTTCTTTGTTTATAGAACTCTCATATTGATGACCTGAAAGAAAAAGCGTGTTTTATAATAATGTTGAGAATGTTGGGAAAAGTTAGAGCAGACTAATCTTACTAAGCACTCTTAGTATTCCCTTGTGTTTTTTGCCTGTGCCATGAGTTCGAGGAGAAAGATGAGGGAGTAATTTTGTGTGTGTGTGTTACTAAGTGGCTATCTGATAAATGTCAAGGATAACCTATATGTAAAAGACACTCTGACCATTGCTTATAAAAATCCATACTTCTTATATTATCTATCTATTATCTATCATCGATCTATCTCTATCATCTATATCTATTCATCTATCTATTTAAAATGTCCCCCAAAGGTCATTTGTTTGGACGTTTGGTCCCCAGCTGGTGGTGCTGTTTGTGGAACTTATGAAATTCTGGGAAGCAAGACTCAACTTCGTGGAAGTGGTCACTGGGGGCAGGCTTTTAGGGTTTTTTACCCAGACCTGAGGCTTTTTGGTCTCTACTTCTGATCTGCCATAGTGTGAAGTCATCAGCTATGAAGTCATCAGCTATGGGCGTTGTCCTCTGCCACTACCATGCCTGCTCCACCACCATTTTGGACTGATCCTCTAATCGTGAGCCCCCAATCAATCTCTCCTTGCATAAGTTTGCTTTTTACTGTCATGGAGATGTACCATCTGACTAATGAATTTTCTATCCTCTGTCTATCCAAATAGAGCTTAAATTCTCTTCGTCTCTGTCTCTTTCTCTAAATGGGGCCTGATTTTGAAAGACAACATCCAATGAGTTGAGAAAGTAGAATTTTTAGTTGCTAAAGATAGGAGTAAAAGTTCCTGAGAATGAAAAATAGCCACAGCCCTAGTTGCATAATTACTCAGAGGAGTCACATTTTCTAACAACCAAGCAGAAGCAAAGATTCCTCTCTGCAGCTAATGAAGCTTAAGCACCAGGATCTCTCAACACTGCCCCTGAGAGAAAAGCAGCATAAACACCATAACATACTGCAGCTCCACGGGAAATGAGCAGACCTCCTTGTCTGTACAATTGCTCACATTCCTCACAGTCACGAGATTTCACCAATGCACAGTGAGGGCCATTGTGAATATGAACAGAGACTTGGGAGATAAGAGACACATTCTGGCAAGTGCATGGTGCTGCCACCTGGGCTGTGTACACAGAGGACATTGCTTATTAACATTGCTAACTCATGTCCAGAGATTGTTGTCTCCTTCAGAGCTAGTGATTTATTTTCTTACTACACAAAACACATATGATTTTTTGTTTCTGTGATGCTAGGGATCAAACCCATGGCCTTGTGCATGCTAGATAAGCACTACCACTAAGCCATGTCCGCAGCCCTTAAATACTTTAAATTAACAATATAACTTGAATTATACACTCATATACAAAATAGCCAGATGGAATGCAGTACTTAAATGATACCATTTAATCTTTAGCACAATTACTGCATTAAACACCTTATAAAAACATTTACAATGCCTTGATTTTTCTAAGTTAATTTGAATGTTATAAGAATTGTACATGTTTGCACACTAAAACGAATGCATATAGGGATTATGTGGTAGTTACACATGCTACTTTTATTTTTCCTCTTGCTTACATTTCAATTCCTTTCAATCAGTGTTCTTTTATTGCCACTTTTTTTTCTGGTTTTCATTTGGACATCCACTTTTATTTTAAATTATTGCACATGGATACAGAAATCACTTAACAAGCACTAGTTGCAGAATTAGGCCAGCAGCCATAGCCCTGTGGCATCTGATCCCGTCAGATCTCA